>ML058474.1:0-154116 GCA_003013855.2 Liriodendron chinense | reverse complement strand
TGTGGCCCACAAGAAGTTTTTAATAGTCAATCACCACCGTTTCTTATACTATGGTCCATCTAGGATTTGGATGTAATGACCCGGCATTTTGACATTTAACTTCGTTTCTGCCAAAAAGGGGTTAAATGAATTAAGTTATAAATAATAAATAAAATAGAACATTGGGTTGGTTGGTTAGAGCTCTCTTGGTGGGGAGGGAAGATTATGGATTGAGTTTTGCCTCTAGCAAAGATACAATTTTACCTTTTTGCTATAAATTTAAAATTTGAATTTTGGATAAGACGATTATTATCTTATCTCCTGCTAATGTTGAGCTCTGTGTTGTACACTTTAGAACCCCAATTCATTACACATTTATATTGATTTAACTATTAAAATACTCATCTTATACGTGCATTTGTGATTATAAGAAAGAGAGAAGGATTCATGTATTTCATGTTAAAAAGACTCATTTGGACCACTTTGAAGATCAAGTAAAGAAAAGTCAAGAAAAGGAAGAAAGAGAGGAAGAAATCAAGTGTAGAAAGTTTGAATAAAAACCATAAAAAAAATGCAGAAACAAACATTTTCGATGGATCCCTGATAAGTTCCGATCAATCGGAGGACATGGTTTCGATAGGTTCCAATCAATCGAACCATCTATCAGACATATGAAAAATTAAATTTTTTAATAAAGTCTGTGGACAGATTTTCGATCAATTGGAGGAATTCCGATCAATCGGAAAGGGGTGTTTTGATCAATCGGAATCATGCTCGATCAATCGAAAATAAGGATGAAAAGTTCCAACTCTTTATACACTTTTCCGATCAATCGGAATCATGTGCGATCAATCGAAGGTCACATTTCGATCAATCAGATATAAGTCTGATCAATCGGACCTGTCTGTGTAAGTGCGAAAGAGTTACACAAATCCGAGGCGGTGGCGAACTTTCTTTATAAAAGGGCACCTCTACTCTCTTCTAAAGGCATCATAGGACGTGGGGAGCAAGGAGATCAAAACCTAGGAGGCTTTGTAGCCTTTTACAACTAGTTTTTCTTTCTTTTTAGTTCTAGATCTAGGTTTTTCTATGCTTTATTCTAGTTAACTCTCAACTAGAGCTGAGAGGGAAAACTTTTAGTTTATTATTTATGCTTTAATTCTTTTGATTCAAATTTTAGACTTATTGTTGAATAATTCATCAATGGTTTGAATAAAGTTGATAATGTTAAATAATTCAGGGATCTTGTGTACCATGTACATGAGTTTTTGTTGGATTTCTGAGATTGATCAGATTACTATATGGGATTTTGATTGGTGGAAGTCTTTGATTCATCGTGATTTTTAGATATGGTAAATGCTTTGAGTTCTCCATGAGTTGAAACAGTTGGATTTCTATTAGAACTATATAATGAAAAGTTCATGTATCTTTTGTATGAATCCAAGATAGATGTTTTTACTAGTAGATAGTGGTTTAATTAGAGTTCAAATAATTCATTCTAATCAAGTCTAGTGACATGATTTGTTGAAAGTTATGGTTATGATCCCAACTTGATTGGATAAATGATTGATTTATATAATTGAGTGTGTCCAATGCTTGAGCATTATTGACGGAACCAAATGAATGAACAAACATCTGTTTTAGGTTGTTTTTATGATTTAATTGCCACATCTTCCGGCTAGATAGAGATAGGACTTTGATTCCAGTGGTGCATTGAATCGAATCATTGAATTAGCATGGCTAATACTAGAAGTGGATACTGGATGCTCTAGTATTTTCTTTTCATTATTTTTCTCTTAATTCATAAGTATCTTTTTCCAAATTATGAAATTCAGATTTGTTAGTTAGTTTTAGAACCTAGGTACCTTAGAGTGTTTGGATCTAGTTTTTCATATTCCTTCTCCTTGGATCAACCTTGGTCTCACTGAATTATTACTACATCGTGACCTTATACTTAAGGCAGGCAAACAAGTTTTTGGCGCCGTTGCTGGGGAAGGAATATGCCGAATTTGAATACTCTTAGGTTTAGGGTTTTATTGATTTCTAGTTAGGAAATGTTTTATATTATTTTCTAGGTTAGAATTTTATTTTATTTCTACATTACTGACATTGGTTTTCCAAATTATGAAATTCAGATTTGTTAGTTAGTTTTAGAACCTAGGTACCTTAGAGTGTTTGGATCTAGTTTTTCATATTCCTTCTCCTTGGATCAACCTTGGTCTCACTGAATTATTACTACATCGTGACCTTATACTTAAGGCAGGCAAACAAGTTTTTGGCGCCGTTGCTGGGGAAGGAATATGCCGAATTTGAATACTCTTAGGTTTAGGGTTTTATTGATTTCTAGTTAGGAAATGTTTTATATTATTTTCTAGGTTAGAATTTTATTTTATTTCTACATTACTGACATTGGTTTTCTGTTTTGTAGGATTTGTTGTTGACATAGTTCATCTTCATGGGTAACATGTCCCTATCTCCATTCTTCTTCTTTTTTATTACTTTTCTTAGGATAGGTTAGGTTTCCACTCTTTAAAGTTTCATCATGAGTGATTGGACTGATGGGTTGTATAAATACCTTTTAGAAGATGAGACACCAGATGAAGAGACCCAAACTCATTATGATCGAAATCACCCTACGTATGAGTATTTTTCTGAGACTTAATCTACCTCCACTACTCCCCACATAAGACGCTGCATGATTATTATAATGAAAACAATGAACAACCGCGTAATACGTTTGGAGAGTATAGGAAGGAAGTAGGAATAAATAATGATCAACCGGGGAAAACACTACATGATTATTGGATCGAAAATAATATTAATGTTCCACCAGGTATGACAGGAGGTAGGAATAGGAAAAAGGATGGGGGGGGGGGGGGGGGGGGGGGTTAATGATTAACCGGTTAAGACATTACGTGATCATTTGTATGATTATGCCTACCTACCATCATATAATTCTTTGCCATACAATACGTATGGTCCTCACTGGGAGAGCCATCATAACCTTAGTTTAAGGCAATGTTTGCAGTATTGGTATCGCGTTATGTTTTTCACCATTGGGATATAGATACATATCACGTATCACTAAGGATATATCAGTTGTATCGGGTAATGTATCACACTTTTTGGGAAACATGGGGAAACATTGGGAAATTGATTGAATTTTTCAATGAAACTTCAAGGATTGTTAAACTGGACCTTAATACACACATTTATATCATAACGTGTAAAAACAAAAGTCCACATAATGAAGTTCCTTTGTAAAAGGATCCTAAGCTATGCGTTGTCTGATTGAACCGATGCAACTATTGTTTAAATTGATTCGATAAGATATATAAATGTAAGAAGACATTAATGAAAACACAACCAATTTATTAACAAAGTAAAACAAGCAAGAGAGTTGAGAAATATACCTATGAATGATGCAACTGATTCCGTATCCTCTAAATGCAGTTTTGACTATCTTAGTTTAACGCAATGCAAGTTACCCTATATGTATTAGATTTATATGGGGACTCAACAAAACCTAGAAAATGACTAACCAGACTCAATAAAATATGACCCCTTCACAGAGTTGGTACGCGGGTTGAGCTGGACGATATCTGGACGAATATCGAACAAAGTCCTACGAATTTTTTATAGGGAGGAGAAACTAGAAGAAAATTGAGCAAAAAAAATGGGAGACTCTTACGCGTCTGGACGATATCGTCCAGGTATCGCCGTTATTAAGAATCCACTAAATGATATATTGACGAAATCTTAGCCGATATCTATATATCCGATATTGACCGATAATATCGTTGATACGTAGGAACAAATGGAATTTTTGTGTCTTCAGAAAAATTTCGTATCGTCGACTAGCGATATTGATACTATCGGCTGATATATACTACAATCACTGGTTCAAGGGAAGAACCAACTGTGGTTATTAACAATCACCTTAAAATGTCTTCCTCCCATGATAATGAATATATAAAAATCTATGAGCAATTATGGAAATAACTGAGCAATGCATACAAACCTACTCGCCATCTCAAAATATTGAACCCACATTGGGAACACCGAATCAATCCCCAACAATGAGGAGGATGAGGCTATCCAACCCAACCTTCTCTAGATTTAATGACTAAACTTCTAAGGGATGTAGATCTCAGTGATCCCACCATTACCATCGATTATGGTGAATCAACTATCTCTTTTAGCTATTCCTATTTGAATGATGAAAGATTTCAAGGACGGTTGACGAACCCGAGGAATCTGCAAAATCTGAAAGTGATAGTTTGATTGCCTACAATGAGGGTTTGAAGGATGATTGTGAGTCCATGATTTCTTCTTCCAAAGGGCTGAATGTTTTTGAGTCATGAAGATATTCTTGCTAGAGAGATGGCCGAAGTCGATATTTTTGAGTCCTTCCACCAACAACACATGCCGGATTCTATTGTGGAAGAACTCCCTTGGGTTGAAAATTTTTTTCTTTGGATGATGGGGTGGCACAACTGAAATTTCAAAAGATCAACAATCAAGAATGATGTGCTTACCACTGAATCTGAAAATTTTTCTTTAAAGACCTCCCCTCTATAGAGGAGGAATTCCTTACCCTTGAAACAGAATTTCCTCAATCACTTAGGGAGAACGAGGACCCTTCATTCGACTCTCTCGATTTCCTAAAGGAATGCATGACCCACCCCTATGATCTGGATGATGAGATGATTAAGGAGTTGGATAGTTTGTTAGACATGGTGTCGGTGCCTGAAGAACACCATTCCACTGATTTACACTCTTTACCATGGTTTGTGGAAGCACCATGCAAATCTGAATTTGTGGAGGAGACAATCCAAACTGAAAAATACTTAATGAATGTCTCTCCACCATCATGGGTTCTTCAACCCATTGAAAATTCTGATTGGGAGGACCCGTTTTTAATCAATTACAACCCAATTCAGAACTTGAGGAGATATCTTTTTGCTGCTCTTATCTCCTCCTTACATGCGTGTGGTGCATACTATGATTGGACTTTCATGAAGAAACGCACACATGTATACATTCGAGCAGGACTTTGGATGGTCCTCATGAGAAACCTATTGAAATTCATGAAGATCCTGCTCAAATTTGATCATGTAGTCGATCTGATTAGCTAACCACCTCTCTCTATAAATAGAGAGGGTAAAGGGGAGGTGAATCATTTGTAGAGAGAGAAAAAGGAGAGAAAAGAGAGAAAAAGAGAGAAGGAGAAGGAAAACTTTGGTGGGCCTCGGTCAGGTAGGCTTTAATGCCATTATTTCTGTTTTATAGCTTTAGCATACACCGATCCAACTAATGGATGGATCAGATTGATCATATGATCACACTACAAGAAATTCCCTTTTTACCGACGAATGATTTCGTCGGGAATCAGTAAAAGTTCGTCGGGAAATCTTTTTACCGACGAAATTTTTCGCGGCTAACATCGTCGCAGAAAGGCCGTCGGTAAAGGTTTTTACCAACGAAATCATTTTCAACATGCACTACAACTCCTTCAATCACACATCAAAATCCTTTACCGAATTAAGAACGAGTGTGTATCGACTTGAGAAGAGATCCCGTTAGGGTATGGAGTTAATGGACAAACTCGAGCCTTGAACAGACACACCCTAATGCACACCGAACCCTCAGATTAACACCGATCGACTCCGACTTGCACTGCAACCCTTTCGAAACCACGTTAAATCCCTCACTGAACTAAGAATGAGTGTATTCAGTTGAGAAGACATTACGTTGTGATATGAAGACTCCAGACACACTTAAGCCCCACACCAACACACACCGACGCACATCGAACCCTCCGATTAACATCAATCGACTCCAACTTGCATTGTGAACGCTCGAAATGCATCACCGAACTAAGAATACGTGTGTATCCACTTGTGACAGCGTCCCGTCGGGGTATGAAGACTCCAGACAAACTTGAGCCCTACACCAACACACCCCGATGCACACCGAACAATGATTAACACCGATCGACTCCAACATACACTGCAGTGCCTTCGAACACACATAAAAAATCCATCACTGAACTAAGGGTGGGTGCATATCCACTTGAGAATAAGTCTTATCATGGTACGAAGACTCCAGACACTTAAATCCCACACCAACATAAATTGACATACACTAAATCCTCCGATTAACACTGGTCGAGTTCGATTCGCACTACAACTCTTTCGAACGCATGTCAAACTTCTTCACCGAACTGTAAATGGGTAGGTATCAACTTGTTAAGAGGAGGGTACAAGGACTCCACACACAATCGAGCCCCACACAAACACTTCTCGACATGCACTGAATCCTCCGATTAACACCGATAGACTTCGACTAGCATTGCAACCCCTTCAAACACACCTCGAAATCCATCACCAAACTAAGTATGTGTGCGTATCTACTTACGAAGACGTCCTGTTGGAGTATGGAGACTCCAGACAAAGTCGAGTCCCACACCAACACACCTTGACGCACATCGAAGACTCCAATTAACATCGATCAACTTCGACATACAATGCAACCTGTTGAGCTCTTAATTGTGCATATTCTAACCCCAATTCGTCACTCATTATGCTTGTTTTTATGGTTTATAGACTAAATTAATGCATGGATTTGTGATTGTAGGGATGAGAGAGAGGAAGCATCAATTGAAGACTTAAAGATTCTAGTTAGAAGCAAAGAAGATCAAAGGACCAAGGGTCGAAGGATGAAAGAAAGAAGTCAGAGAAAAGAAGAAAGATAATAGAAGAACACACTCAAGACCGATCGTCCGACCGGTCGTCCAAGGTCCAGGACAGGTCGTCCGACCGGTCCGATCACTCAACAGAGGGGACCCAGAGGCCACAACTCTCTGGACTGGCCACGACCAGTTGTACGACCGGTCGTCCACTGCTGCGACCGGTTGTGCGACCGGTCCTTGAATTAATTTTCTGGGTTTAAAATTCCCAAAACTCTCTGGACATTTTTGACGCTTTTAAGACCAGTCATGTGACCGGTCGTCCAGTAGCTCAGACTGGTTGTGCGACCGGTCGTCTGCGTAATGAAGTGTATTCTACAAGCTCCGATTTTCTCTGCGCACTACGTAAGCTTACGCAATTTCTGAAAGATTCTGATGCTGCGGAGCCTCCCCACTATAAAAGGACACCTAGGGATCGAACCTAGGGTATCTTAGAGGGGTTTGAGCAAGGTGGGAGGCGGCGGAAGTGGATTTCGGAGTTCCACAACTTCTCCTAGTTTGTTTACTGTTTTATGTTTTTCTTAGTTGTTTCATGTTTCCTTGGATCATGAACGGCTAAACCTCTTAGCTAGGGCTAAGAGGTGAAGCTTGTAGTGAATATAAGATATTTCAATTCGTTTAAGTTGGTTTTCAAGTTGGATTTCATGTTTATGAACAATGGTTTGAAGTTTAATTCAAGTCCCAAGTAGTTTTTCTTAGTCTTATCATGACTCATGGATGTTTGGGAGAATTGGTTGAGTTCTTAATTGTTGTGTGCTAGTCTAGACTTGTATGATCCGAGGAATTGGAGTACGCTCTAGTACTATGATCTTCATGTGGGAACTTTCTACCAAAGTTCTACTTCTCTGGATTTCTGTAGTATGTATGGGATTGTGTATGTGATTTGAATCAAGTTCAAATTATAATCTAGCTTTGTCTAGTGACAGGACTTAATGTTGGTTATGATTGAGGACTTAATCTATTAGAATTGGGACTGACCTGTGCAATTGAGCATGCTCATCCTAGCTTGCATTGAGTGAATCATATACATTGACCTTACATATGGCAGATTGTTGGTTTAACCATTATATCATCCAACTAGATAGATCTTAATTTCGATTCTAGTTGAGAAAGTGAGAAACCACAGCGAATTGAGCATCAAGGATTGCTACAAGTGGATCCTTGAACCCCTAGTGTCTTTTTATAATTGTTTACTTCAGTTTAAGTTCAAAGTTGTTACTTACATCAATCTCCTACAAATCTGGTTGTTAGCTTCTCAATAGAAACTATTGGATGTGTTTGTGAATTCCCACATAAGTCCCTGTGGATCGACCTCGGTCTTACCGAGTTTATTACTACATTGCAACCCTACACTTGGGGAAGCGAACAAGTTTTTGGCGCCGCTGCCGGGGACTTTGACGGTTTTTCACAAAATTTTGAAAATAGTATCTATTTAGGATTTTTAGGATTGTAGGACTTAGTTTGTTTTTTTTTTTTTTTTTTTTTTGCAGGGATTTCTAGGAAGCTGAAGAAGATATAAGGATTTCAAGTGCCAAATCAGGTTCTATCTTTCTAAACCTTACTCTTCTTCTTCTCCTATTCGTTCCTATCGCATTCATCTCTTGTAGAGTGGGTGGAGACCCCTTTTTAGATTTCTGAAAGGTAGGCCTTGTGCCACCTGGATTCCTATTGGTCGGCTCTGCCGTCTTGGATCACCTTGTGCTCAGAGATTTCTCTTCTCATCTCTACTCCTCTTTCTTCTTTTTCTACACTTTTCTCAAAAGATTCAAAGAGTGGGTGGGGAGTTCTCTGAACCCCTATTGACTAGGAGAAATCGGTCTCTATCCTTGCTTCTGGCCTAGCCATTGCAAGACACCTTGTGCTTCGGTCTTAGAGAAGAGTAAAGAAAGGAAGGAAGAATTCTTCTTTCATTCTTTTTGGTTTTGCATGCTACATTGGGCTCGGGATTCCAATAACCAACTCATTAGTGAAGGGGGAATTGTTGAAGGAATTGACAGAGAACCACGTGCTAGGAGACATCTAAACTCTCTAATTTTTTCTGAAAGTATGGCTGTGAATCAACCTAATCCGATGGCCAATCCTAATCTGGGCCAAAACCAAACCGAAACAGGAGAGAATGTGGTTGAGAATGTTCGCCGACCAAGAACATTATGTGATTACTTGCAACCAGCAAGAGCGAGCACTCCCTCATGCATAATCTTTCCACAAACTGCAGGGAATGTAGATTTGAAACCAGGAGTGATCCAACTCCTCCCAAAATTTCATGGATTAGACAGTGAAAGTGCCTATCAACACCTTAAGGAGTTTGATGAGGTAATAACCACCATGCACTTTGCGAATGTTACTGATGATGTGGTAAGACTTAAATTATTTCCTTTTACCCTTAAAGATAAAGCTAAAGGTTGGCTTCATGCATTAAGGCCAAGATCAATTGGTGCATGGACTGATATGCATAGGGAATTCATTAAAAAATTCTTCCCTACTCACAAAACGAACATGTTAAGGCGCCTTATCACTAACTTTTCCCAAAAGGAAGATGAGACCTTCTTCCAATGCTGGGAAAGGTTTAAGGACTTGTTAAATGCATGCCCACATCATGGCTATGAAATTTGGCGAGTTATAAGCTTTTTCTATGACGGACTGACTTCACCCATGCGCCAATTTGTAGAGATGATGTGTAATGGGGAGTTCATGAACAAGGAAGCCGATGAAGCATGTGACTATTTGGAGGAAGTAGCTGAGAATGCACAGTCTTGGGATACATCTAAACTAGCAAATTCCAAGACTGGCCAACAAAAAGAAAAAGGAAGAATTTATGTCTTACCAAAAGAGGATAGCATAAGTGCACAGGTGGCTAGCCTCACAAGAAAAGTTGAGGCCATGGAATTAAGGAAAGGAGAGACGATTAACTCCAATGACGTTGAAACTATTTGTGAAATTTGTGCCGAAAATCAACATGCAACACAAGATTGTCCCACAATTTTAGCAGTTCAGTACATCTTACAAGAACAATCAAATGCCATAAACAGTTATCAACGGCAATTTGGTGCTCCAAACTCAAACACGTTTAATGCTAATTGGAAGAACATCCCAACTTCAGTTGGAGGAATGGACCCACTGCGAATGCAACCAATATCCCTCAAGCTCAACCTATACTAGGTCCATCTCTAGTCATTACTCCAAAAGTTACACTAAAGGAGATGTTGGGTTCATTTGTATCGGTTCAAGCTGAGTATAACAAGATTAATTCTCTGAAAATAGATGGGTTCATGCAAGAGCAATTGAAATTCAATCAAAATTCAACTCAAGCCATCAATGAATTGAAAACCTCAATGGCTAGAGTTGAATCTCACCTCAGTGTTAGGGAGAATGGCACACTTCCTGCCCAACCTCTTCCTAACCCAAGAACCCAATTTGAGATACAAGATGCAGGCTCCTCCTCTCAACATACGAAGCATGTTCAAGCTATCACCACTTTAAGAAGTGGAAAAATAGTTGATAAATCTAATCCGATGAAGGCCCCAAAGCCTAAGGATCCAAAAAATTCCAAAGAGGATGATAGCTCAAACAACACTCCACAAGGGAAAGAACCGGAAAGGCAATACAAGTCGGTTGCCCTGTTTCCCCAAAGGTTGATTTCACCCAAACCTTTAGACAAAAATCTGGAAATATTAGAGGTTTTCAAGCAGGTGAAGATCAACATCCCGTTGTTGGATGCCATAAAACAAATACCATCATATGCCAAATTTCTAAAGGAATTATGTACGGTCAAAAGGAAACACAATGTTCATAACAAAGTACTTTTGACTGAGAATTTGAGCGCTATCATCAAACAAGAAGTGCCCAAAAAATACAAGGATCCGGGTAGTCCAACCATCTCATGCATCATAGGAGATTACCGGATTAAACAAGCCTTACTCGACTTGGGGGCAAGTGTGAACCTCATTCCATACTCAGTTTACGAACAACTTGGGTTAGGTGAATTGAAACCCACCAAAACCACACTCCAACTTGCTAATAGATCCATTCGTATACCGAGAGGAATGATTGAGGATGTTTTAGTCTAAGTTGATAAATTCTACTACCCAGTAGACTTTATTGTCTTGGATACACATCCCGTGATAGGTACCGGTGCTCAAATTCCTGTTATACTTGGCCGCCATTTTCTAGCTACTTCAAATGCCATTATCAATTGTAAAAACGGGCTTGTACAAATGTCATTTGGAAATATGACTCTTGAGCTTAATATATTTGATTTATGCAAACAACCACGGGAGGTTGATGATGAGATCCACGAGATAATATGATTGAATCATTTGTGGAAGAAACATTCCCCTTGTCATTATATTCTGATCCTTTAGAGGCATGTGTGGCCCACTCTCATGAGATAAATGATAACACAATACGAGAGATGGATGCCATGTTAGATGTGGTGCCGGTACTTGATAACAAAAGATGGAGGCCCTATTTGAGCCTTTACCCATAAATGAGAACAAGCCCCTTCCATCCAATATCAAGGCACCAACACTCGGCCTAAAACTATTACCAAGTGAGCTGAAATATGTCTATTTAGGTCGAGATGAGACATATCCGATGGTGATTTCTTCCCACTTGGATGAGGAACAAGAGAGTAGGCTAATGGCCACTCTATTAGAGCACAAGAGTGTCATTGGGTGGTCAATTGCGAATCTCAAAGGCATAGACCCATTGATTTTTACTCATCTCATCGCATACACCTTGAGGAGAATGCGAAGACATCTAGGCAACCACAAAGACAACTCAATCCAAACATGAAGGATGTGGTTAAGGCCGAAGTGGTGAAACTATTGGATGTGGGTATTATTTACTCAATATCCGATAGTCAATGGGTGAGTCCAACTCAAGTGGTGCCTAAGAAATCCGGAATAACCATCGTAGCCAATGCCAATAATGAACTCGTACCAACCAGAGTCACTACCGGTTGGAGAATGTGCATTGACTACAGGAAGCTACACACTGTCACGAGGAAAGACCACTTCCCCCTACCGTTTGTTGATCAAATTTTAGAAAGGTTGGCGGGTCATTCCCATTTTTGCTTCCTTGATGGCTATTCAGGGTACAACCAAATAGAGATAGCCCGTGAAGACCAAGAAAAGACTACATTCACATGTCCATTCGGCATTTTCGCCTATCGACGGATGCCATTGGGACTATGTAATGCCTCTGCCACATTTCAGCGTTGTATGATGAGTATCTTTTCTGATATAGTGGGGACAATTCTCGAAGTCTTCATGGATGATTTCTCAGTATTTGGTTGTAGCTTTGATGAGTGCCTTGAGCACTTGAAATCTGTGCTGAAAAGATGTGAAGAGAAGAACCTTGTGTTGAATTGGGAGAAGTGTCACTTTATGGTTCAAAAGGGAATTGTACTTGGTCACATCGTTTCACAAAATGGAATCGAGGTGGACAAAGCGAAAATTGATCTTATCTCTAACCTTCCACCACCCAAGAGCATACGAGATATGCGGTCCTTTTTGGGACACGCAGGATTTTATAGAAGGTTCATAAAAGACTTCAGTTCACTCTCTCGTCCTTTGTGTAACCTACTTCAAAAGGAGAATTCCTTTGAGTGGAATGAAGACTGTCAAAAAGCTTTTACTACACTTAAAGGTATGTTGAGATGTGCTCCCATAATGTAACCACCTGATTGGAGCCTTCCTTTTGAAATTATGTGCAACGCAAGCGACTATGCTATTGGGGCCGTGCTAGGCCAAAGAAAAGAGAAAAAGCCATTTGTCATTTACTATGCAAGTAGAACCTTAAACTCAGCCCAATCAAACTATACTATTACAGAAAAAGAACTTTTAGCCGTAGTTTTTACCTTGGACAAGTTCAGGTCCTATTTAATTGGATCCAAGATCATCATATTTACTGACCATGTCGCACTTAAGTACCTTCTCTCTAAGAAGGATGCTAAACCACGGTTGTTAAGATGGATCCTTCTACTTAAGGAATTTGACATAGAAATACATGATAAGAAAGGAGTAGAAAATGTAGTGGCTGACCACCTCTCTCTACTTGTTGTTGAGCTATTAATTGTGCATATTTTAACCCCAATTCATCACTCGTTATGCATGGTTTTCATAATTTAAAGACTAATCAAATACATGTTTTGTGGTTGTAGGAATGAGAGTTACTTTGCCCAATTGATGACCAAAAGAGCTGATTTAGAACCTTGGATGAAGACCCAAGGAGGGCTGAAGGAAGAAGGAAGCAAAGAAAGAAGCAAAGAAAGAAGAAAATAGAAGAAAGAAAGGAAGAAAACAAGAAGAAACAGAGACCGACCGGTCTTGACCGGTCGGCCAAGGAAGCTCGACCGGTCTTGACCGGTCGGCCATGCTTGCTGGAGTAATGCCAAAGAGGGCCTGACCGGTCGTGACCGGTCGGCCAGCCCTGTCCGACCGGTCGTGACCGGTCGGCCATGCAAGTTTCAGATTCCAGTTTCTAAAACAGCAATGTATTCCCGCACCTGGTTTTTCGGACCAGTTTTCTGGGCCTATCTTTATGATATTTGGAAATCCAACACATCCATGTCGAAGAGGAGCTCGACGCCGAACTAACCCAAGTGGTTTCGTGTCGATCGGAGCTACGGATTGATCGTGGTGGCCAAAACAATACGAACTGTCCAGAAAGTTCCAGATTTCGCTGTTCCACTCTGGGCCGGTCCAGGTGGCCCATCATTGATGATATGAAGAATCTACTTTGACCATCTTTTAGACCACATCCATATATGAATAACCACAAAAGTTTCAGATCAAAAGGGTGTGTGGTTTGATCGTACCGGTTGAAGAAAGATGGACCATCCAGAAAGCTCCAACTGCGCAGAGTTTATAAAAGCCCTAATTGTTCTAATTTTCGGACCACATTCTGAGATCGTTTTGGACAATCTAATCCGTCTATCATGTAGAGGAGGAAGTTTCCTACTCATGTTCAAAATTTGAGATCAATCCGACCTCTGTACACTCCGGAGCGTTGAAAGCAAGATGACTGGTTCTGAAGGTACCCGAAGTGCGCGATTTTGAGAGGCGGTCGGTGATGTGATTGCTGGGCCCATTCAGAGAAAAATCTTGGAAATCTAAATCATCTATGAGGAAGATCACATTACAAGGAAGGTACAAATCAAATTTGAAGGCAATCCGACCATTGGATAAGCCGTACCAAGCGAAACAAATTCTGCTATGTTGCTGTACTAGTGCTGCACTATAAAAGGAGGTGCTCTCTTCTATTCCAGGGAAACCAAGGACGTGGGGAGCAAGGAGTTCAAGTCATAGGAGGCTTCCTAGCCTCCTCCAGCTAGTTTTTCTTTCTTTTCTTAGTTCTAGTTCTAGTTTTTAATATGCTTTTTATTAGCTAATCTCTTAGCTAGAGCTAAGAGGTGAACCTTATAGTTTTCTTAGATTGTTTAATTCGTTTTATTGGTTTTTAGTTTGGAATTCATGATTATGAACTAAGGTTTGAAGTTTATACAAGTTTTTAAGTAATTTTTCTTAGTCTTGTGATGACTCACGGATGTTTGGATGAATTACTTAGCCTCTTAATTCGTTTGCAACGGTCTAGACCTGTATGATCTGAGGAATCGAAGTGCGCTCTAGTACTAAGCTCTTCATGAAGGGACTTCCTACCAAAGTTCTATTTTTCTGTTTTTCTGGAATATGTATGGACTGTGTATGTGATTTGAATCCAGTTCAAGTCCTGATCTAGCCTTGTCTTGTGAGAGGACTTGAGGATGGTTATGATTGTGAACTGGACCTTTTGGAAAGGGGAATGACCTATGCAATTGAGCATGCTCAGCTCAGCCTTCATTGAGTGAATCCTATGCATAGAACTTACATATGACAGACTGTTTGGTTTAACAGCTCTATCATCCGACTAGATAGACAGGAATGTCGATTCTAGTTGAGAAAGTAAGAAACCATAGCGAATTATGCATCTAAGAAGAGCTATAAGTGGATCCTTGATGCTCTAGTTATCTTTTCATTATTAGATTTTCTATTTTATGTTAAAAATCAATTTCACAAACCTCTTTGATTCTAGTTATTAGGATAGTTGGAATTGTTTACTTCCTTCCCTGTGGATCGACCTCGGTCTTACCGAGATTATTACTACATCGCAGCCTTGCACTTGAGGCGAGCGAACAAGTTTTTGGCGCCGCTGCCGGGGAAGAGGTTAAACGGTTCTAATTGTTCTAGTAACTATAGAGTAGTCTTAGTTAGGTAGGATTTTCAGTTTTTATAGAAGAAGATTTTCTGATTTTTTTTTCTAGATTACTAACAATTTTTTGTTGGATTTTGTAGGACATTGTTGCTGACATATATCTCGCTCTATTGGGTAACATCTCTCCATCTCCCTTCTTTTTGTTCTTTTTTCTAGATTAGGGTAGTTCCAACTCTTTAAAATCTCATTATGGCTGATTGGAAGTGTGGTGCTTATGCATACCTTTTGGAAGATGAAATAACAGACCATGAAATTGAAACTCTTTATGATTGGAACCATTATAAGCATAAGTATTTTTCTAAGACTCAATCTACTTCTAATACTTCCCCACGTAAGACGCTACGTGATTACTGGGTTGAAAATAATATCCCACCAAGTTTAACAGGAGGTAGGAATAAGAAAAAGGACCGGGGGAGTAATGACCAACCGGTAAAGACATTGCGTGATCACTTGTATGGTTATGCCTATCAACCATCTTATCAGTCTTCGTCATATAACACGTATGGTCTTCATCGAGAGAGTCCTCACACCTCTAGTCCAATGGAGGATGAGCCAACCATGGATGCCAACAATTATCCTCAAGAGTTTCTTTCTCATGATCCTCAACCGACACGAACTCTTGAGGATACACTGCGAGAGTGTATGGAAATAACTGAGCAATGCATACAAAACCTCTCGCCATCTCAAAATATTGAACCCAACGTTGGGAACACCGAATCAATCCCCAACAATGAGGAGGATGAGGCTATCCAAACCCAACCTTCTCTAGATTTAATGACTAAACTTCTAAGGGATGTAGATCTCAGTGATCCCACCATTACCATCGATTATGGTGAATCAACTATCTCTTTTAGCTATTCCTATTTGAATGATGAAGAGATTTCAAGGACGGTTGACGAACCCGAGGAATCTGCAAAATCTGAAAGTGATAGTTTGATTGCCTACAATGAGGGTTTGAAGGATGATTGTGAGTCCATGATTTCTTCTTCCAAAGGGCTGAATGTTTTTGAGTCATCGGAAGATATTCTTGCTAGAGAGATGGCCGAAGTCGATATTTTTGAGTCCTTCCACCAACAACACATGCCGGATTCTATTGTGGAAGAACTCCCTTGGGTTGAAAATTCTGTTTCTTTGGATGATGGGGTGGCACAACCTGAAATTTCAAAAGATCAACCAATGCTAAATGATGTGCTTACCACTGAATCTGAAAATTTTTCTTTAGAAGACCTCCCCTCTATAGAGGAGGAATTCCTTACCCTTGAAACAGAATTTCCTCAATCACTTAGGGAGAACGAGGACCCTTCATTCGACTCTCTCGATTTCCTAAAGGAATGCATGACCCACCCCTATGATCTGGATGATGAGATGATTAAGGAGTTGGATAGTTTGTTAGACATGGTGTCGGTGCCTGAAGAACACCATTCCACTGATTTACACTCTTTACCATGGTTTGTGGAAGCACCATGCAAATCTGAATTTGTGGAGGAGACAATCCAAACTGAAAAATACTTAATGAATGTCTCTCCACCATCATGGGTTCTTCAACCCATTGAAAATTCTGATTGGGAGGACCCGTTTTTAATCAATTACAACCCAATTCAGAACTTGAGGAGATATCTTTTTGCTGCTCTTATCTCCTCCTTACATGCGTGTGGTGCATACTATGATTGGACTTTCATGAAGAAACGCACACATGTATACATTCGAGCAGGACTTTGGATGGTCCTCATGAGAAACCTATTGAAATTCATGAAGATCCTGCTCAAATTTGATCATGTAGTCGATCAGACTAATCAAAGGTAGGTAGGTAGGTTAGGATTTCTTTCTGCATTTAGGATTGAATAAGTCTCATTGAGACAATGGAAGATGCTAGAATTGATCAACTTGCTACCTCAGGTACTCTCGTTCTCACTCTCCTTTGTTTTGTGTCATTGCTCTCATGTCATGCATATTGCATATCTTATTACATTGAGGACAATGTAAGATTTTGGTTGGGGGGTGAGATTCCTTAGATGAATCTACTAGCTTTTGTGACATTTCGAGCAATTATGTAGAAAATTTTCGATTTTTCTAAAATTCAAAACTCTTTTGGAAAACGTTGTTTCTATGCATTCAAGATGATATGAGTATAAGAAGAGGAGATACGAAGTGAGTGATGTTGCAAGCTTTGAATTTCTTTTAATATAATGGTTTTATATGTGAATTCCCCTATTTATGTGAGTGATAGAAAATTTGAACACTTTTACACCTAGTTCACATTACACGATTTTCATGGGTTGAAAGGATTATGTGATTTGTGGATTAACTATACTTTGATTTAAGGTGTTGAGAAACCAAGCCGGGGTACTTTGTCCATCCTTGTCCATGGGAAAATAACGAAAGATATGGATTTCTAAAAATCCTATCTAATTTAAAAAGAAAAAGGAAAAGGAAGGATGAAATTGGGAATGATGGAAAAATGGTGGAAAATTCCGATTAGGGCTACCTACTACCAACCGGGGGATGGTCTACCCGTAACCAAAGCCGGAAATGGGACGTAGTGTGAAAGTCGTCGGAAGGACGGTAAGACAAATTCCTGTCATAGGCTTGTTGTTGCTCTGTGCACCTTGAAATCCATAGTTTAGTTGATCTATGATGAAGATGAGCCCAGAAACTCATGAGATGAACTTTCACTATGCACACTAGGGTGAATTTGTTCAAGTTCTTCTATTTATCAATCAATCAGTGGGAATTTCATATAAATACTGATTATGTTCTAAGAGTTTAAGGTTTCAACTTCTATCACCTAATTTCTCTGATTTTCATGCTTGTGTGTCTTGGAGTGTATAGAAGAATAGTTTCTAGAGGAGAGTTGGATTTGGAGAATGAAACTTGTTTCACGCATGTTTTGCTTGGGACTAGCAAAATGCTGGTTGGGGGGTGTGTTGAGCTATTAATTGTGCATATTTTAACCCCAATTCATCACTCATTATGCATGGTTTTCATAATTTAAAGACTAATCAAATACATGTTTTGTGGTTGTAGGAATGAGAGTTACTTTGCCCAATTGATGACCAAAAGAGCTGATTTAGAACCTTGGATGAAGACCCAAGGAGGGCTGAAGGAAGAAGGAAGCAAAGAAAGAAGCAAAGAAAGAAGAAAATAGAAGAAAGAAAGGAAGAAAACAAGAAGAAACAGAGACCGACCGGTCTTGACCGGTCGGCCAAGGAAGTCCGACCGGTCTTGACCGGTCGGCCATGCTTGCTGGAGTAATGCCAAAGAGGGCTTGACCGGTCGTGACCGGTCGGCCATGCAAGTTTCAGATTCCAGTTTCTAAAACAGCAATGTATTCCCGCACCTGGTTTTTCGGACCAGTTTTCTGGGCCGATCTTGATGATATTTGGAAATCCAACACATCCATGTCAAAGAGGAGCTCGACGCCGAACTAACCCAAGTGGTTTCGTGTCGATCGGAGCTACGGATTGATCGTGGTGGCCAAAACAATACGAACTGTCCAGAAAGTTCCAGATTTCGCTGTTCCACTCTGGGCCGGTCCAGGTGGCCCATCATTGATGATATGAAGAATCTACTTTGACCATCTTTTAGACCACATCCATATATGAATAACCACAAAAGTTTCAGATCAAAAGGGTGTGTGGTTTGATCGTACCGGTTGAAGAAAGATGGACCATCCAGAAAGCTCCAACTGCGCAGAGTTTATAAAAGCCCTAATTGTTCTAATTTTCGGACCACATTCTGAGATCTTTTTGGACAATCTAATCCGTCTATCATGTAGAGGAGGAAGTTTTCTACTCATGTTCAAAATTTGAGATCAATCCGACCTCTGTACACTCCGGAGCGTTGAAAGCAAGATGACTGGTTCTGAAGGTACCCGAAGTGCGCGATTTTGAGAGGCGGTCGGTGATGTGATTGGTGGGCCCATTCAGAGGACAATCTTGGAAATCTAAATCATCTATGAGGAAGATCACATTACAAGGAAGGTACAAATCAAATTTGAAGGCAATCCGACCATTGGATAAGCCGTACCAAGCGAAACAAATTCTGCTATGTTGCTGTACTAGTGCTGCACTATAAAAGGAGGTGCTCTCTTCTATTCCAGGGAAACCAAGGACGTGGGGAGCAAGGAGTTCAAGTCATAGGAGGCTTCCTAGCCTCCTCCAGCTAGTTTTTCTTCTTTTCTTAGTTCTAGTTCTAGTTTTTAATATGCTTTTTATTAGCTAATCTCTTAGCTAGAGCTAAGAGGTGAACCTTATAGTTTTCTTAGATTGTTTAATTCGTTTTATTGGTTTTTAGTTTGGAATTCATGATTATGAACTAAGGTTTGAAGTTTATACAAGTTTTTAAGTAATTTTTCTTAGTCTTGTGATGACTCACTGGATGTTTGGATGAATTACTTATCCTCTTAATTCGTTTGCAACGGTCTAGACCTGTATGATCTGAGGAATCGGAGTGCGCTCTAGTACTAAGCTCTTCATGAAGGGACTTCCTACCAAAGTTCTATTTTTCTGTTTTTCTGAATATGTATGGACTGTGTATGTGATTTGAATCCAGTTCAAGTCCTGATCTAGCCTTGTCTTGTGAGAGGACTTGAGGATGGTTATGATTGTGAACTGGACCTTTTGGAAAGGGGAATGACCTATGCAATTGAGCATGCTCAGCTCAGCCTTCATTGAGTGAATCCTATGCATAGAACTTACATATGACAGACTGTTTGGTTTAACAGCTCTATCATCCGACTAGATAGACAGGAATGTCGATTCTAGTTGAGAAAGTAAGAAACCATAGCGAATTATGCATCTAAGAAGAGCTATAAGTGAATCCTTGATGCTCTAGTTATCTTTTCATTATTAGATTTTCTATTTTATGTTAAAAATCAATTTCACAAACCTCTTTGATTCTAGTTATTAGGATAGTTGGAATTGTTTACTTCCTTCCCTGTGGATCGACCTCGGTCTTACCGAGATTATTACTACATCGCAGCCTTGCACTTGAGGCGAGCGAACAAGTTTTTGGCGCCGCTGCCGGGGAAGAGGTTAAACGGTTCTAATTGTTCTAGTAACTATAGAGTAATCTTAGTTAGGTAGGATTTTCAGTTTTTATAGAAGAAGATTTTCTGATTTTTTTTTTTCTAGATTACTAACAATTTTTTGTTGGATTTTGTAGGACATTGTTGCTGACATATATCTCGCTCTATTGGGTAACATCTCTCCATCTCCCTTCTTTTTGTTCTTTTTTCTAGATTAGGGTAGTTCCAACTCTTTAAAATCTCATTATGGCTGATTGGAAGTGTGGTGCTTATGCATACCTTTTGGAAGATGAAATAACAGACCATGAAATTGAAACTCTTTATGATTGGAACCATTATAAGCATAAGTATTTTTAAAGACTCAATCTACTTCTAATACTTCCCCACGTAAGACGCTACGTGATTACTGGGTTGAAAATAATATCCCACCAAGTTTAACAGGAGGTAGGAATAAGAAAAAGGACCGGGGGAGTAATGACCAACCGGTAAAGACATTGCGTGATCACTTGTATGGTTATGCCTATCAACCATCTTATCAGTCTTCGTCATATAACACGTATGGTCTTCATCGAGAGAGTCCTCACACCTCTAGTCCAATGGAGGATGAGCCAACCATGGATGCCAACAATTATCCTCAAGAGTTTCTTTCTCATGATCCTCAACCGACACGAACTCTTGAGGATACACTGCGAGAGTGTATGGAAATAACTGAGCAATGCATACAAAACCTCTCGCCATCTCAAAATATTGAACCCAACATTGGGAACACCGAATCAATCCCCAACAATGAGGAGGATGAGGCTATCCAAACCCAACCTTCTCTAGATTTAATGACTAAACTTCTAAGGGATGTAGATCTCAGTGATCCCACCATTACCATCGATTATGGTGAATCAACTATCTCTTTTAGCTATTCCTATTTGAATGATGAAGAGATTTCAAGGACGGTTGACGAACCCGAGGAATCTGCAAAATCTGAAAGTGATAGTTTGATTGCCTACAATGAGGGTTTGAAGGATGATTGTGAGTCCATGATTTCTTCTTCCAAAGGGCTGAATGTTTTTGAGTCATCGGAAGATATTCTTGCTAGAGAGATGGCCGAAGTCGATATTTTTGAGTCCTTCCACCAACAACACATGCCGGATTCTATTGTGGAAGAACTCCCTTGGGTTGAAAATTCTGTTTCTTTGGATGATGGGGTGGCACAACCTGAAATTTCAAAAGATCAACCAATGCTAAATGATGTGCTTACCACTGAATCTGAAAATTTTTCTTTAGAAGACCTCCCCTCTATAGAGGAGGAATTCCTTACCCTTGAAACAGAATTTCCTCAATCACTTAGGGAGAACGAGGACCCTTCATTCGACTCTCTCGATTTCCTAAAGGAATGCATGACCCACCCCTATGATCTGGATGATGAGATGATTAAGGAGTTGGATAGTTTGTTAGACATGGTGTCGGTGCCTGAAGAACACCATTCCACTGATTTACACTCTTTACCATGGTTTGTGGAAGCACCATGCAAATCTGAATTTGTGGAGGAGACAATCCAAACTGAAAAATACTTAATGAATGTCTCTCCACCATCATGGGTTCTTCAACCCATTGAAAATTCTGATTGGGAGGACCCGTTTTTAATCAATTACAACCCAATTCAGAACTTGAGGAGATATCTTTTTGCTGCTCTTATCTCCTCCTTACATGCGTGTGGTGCATACTATGATTGGACTTTCATGAAGAAACGCACACATGTATACATTCGAGCAGGACTTTGGATGGTCCTCATGAGAAACCTATTGAAATTCATGAAGATCCTGCTCAAATTTGATCATGTAGTCGATCAGACTAATCAAAGGTAGGTAGGTAGGTTAGGATTTCTTTCTGCATTTAGGATTGAATAAGTCTCATTGAGACAATGGAAGATGCTAGAATTGATCAACTTGCTACCTCAGGTACTCTCGTTCTCACTCTCCTTTGTTTTGTGTCATTGCTCTCATGTCATGCATATTGCATATCTTATTACATTGAGGACAATGTAAGATTTTGGTTGGGGGGTGAGATTCCTTAGATGAATCTACTAGCTTTTGTGACATTTCGAGCAATTATGTAGAAAATTTTCGATTTTTCTAAAATTCAAAACTCTTTTGGAAAACGTTGTTTCTATGCATTCAAGATGATACGAGTATAAGAAGAGGAGATACGAAGTGAGTGATGTTGCAAGCTTTGAATTTCTTTTAATATAATGGTTTTATATGTGAATTCCCCTATTTATGTGAGTGATAGAAAATTTGAACACTTTTACACCTAGTTCACATTACACGATTTTCATGGGTTGAAAGGATTATGTGATTTGTGGATTAACTATACTTTGATTTAAGGTGTTGAGAAACCAAGCCGGGGTACTTTGTCCATCCTTGTCCATGGGAAAATAACGAAAGATATGGATTTCTAAAAATCCTATCTAATTTAAAAAGAAAAAGGAAAAGGAAGGATGAAATTGGGAATGATGGAAAAATGGTGGAAAATTCCGATTAGGGCTACCTACTACCAACCGGGGGATGGTCTACCCGTAACCAAAGCCGGAAATGGGACGTAGTGTGAAAGTCGTCGGAAGGACGGTAAGACAAATTCCTGTCATAGGCTTGTTGTTGCTCTGTGCACCTTGAAATCCATAGTTTAGTTGATCTATGATGAAGATGAGCCCAGAAACTCATGAGATGAACTTTCACTATGCACACTAGGGTGAATTTGTTCAAGTTCTTCTATTTATCAATCAATCAGTGGGAATTTCATATAAATACTTATTATGTTCTAAGAGTTTAAGGTTTCAACTTCTATCACCTAATTTCTCTGATTTTTATGCTTGTGTGTCTTGGAATGTATAGAAGAATAGTTTCTAGAGGAGAGTTGGATTTGGAGAATGAAACTTGTTTCACGCATGTTTTGCTCGGGACTAGCAAAATGCTGGTTGGGGGGTGTGTTGAGCTCTTAATTGTGCATATTTTAACCCCAATTCATCACTCATTATGCATGGTTTTCATAATTTAAAGACTAATCAAATACATGTTTTGTGGTTGTAGGAATGAGAGTTACTTTGCCCAATTGATGACCAAAAGAGCTGATTTAGAACCTTGGATGAAGACCCAAGGAGGGCTGAAGGAAGAAGGAAGCAAAGAAAGAAGCAAAGAAAGAAGAAAATAGAAGAAAGAAAGGAAGAAAACAAGAAGAAACAGAGACCGACCGGTCTTGACCGGTCGGCCAAGGAAGCCCGACCGGTCTTGACCGGTCGGCCATGCTTGCTGGAGTAATGCCAAAGAGGGCTTGACCGGTCGTGACCGGTCGGCCATGCAAGTTTCAGATTCCAGTTTCTAAAACAGCAATGTATTCCCGCACCTGGTTTTTCGGACCAGTTTTCTGGGCCGATCTTGATGATATTTGGAAATCCAACACATCCATGTCGAAGAGGAGCTCGACGCCGAACTAACCCAAGTGGTTTCGTGTCGATCGGAGCTACGGATTGATCGTGGTGGCCAAAACAATACGAACTGTCCAGAAAGTTCCAGATTTCGCTGTTCCACTCTGGGCCGGTCCAGGTGGCCCATCATTGATGATATGAAGAATCTACTTTGACCATCTTTTAGACCACATCCATATATGAATAACCACAAAAGTTTCAGATCAAAAGGGTGTGTGGTTTGATCGTACCGGTTGAAGAAAGATGGACCATCCAGAAAGCTCCAACTGCGCAGAGTTTATAAAAGCCCTAATTGTTCTAATTTTCGGACCACATTCTGAGATCTTTTTGGACAATCTAATCCGTCTATCATGTAGAGGAGGAAGTTTTCTACTCATGTTCAAAATTTGAGATCAATCCGACCTCTGTACACTCCGGAGCGTTGAAAGCAAGATGACTGGTTCTGAAGGTACCCGAAGTGCGCGATTTTGAGAGGCGGTCGGTGATGTGATTGGTGGGCCCATTCAGAGGACAATCTTGGAAATCTAAATCATCTATGAGGAAGATCACATTACAAGGAAGCTACAAATCAAATTTGAAGGCAATCCGACCATTGGTAAGCCGTACCAAGCGAAACAAATTCTGCTATGTTGCTGTACTAGTGCTGCACTATAAAAGGAGGTGCTCTCTTCTATTCCAGGGCAACCAAGGACGTGGGGAGCAAGGAGTTCAAGTCATAGGAGGCTTCCTAGCCTCCTCCAGCTAGTTTTTCTTCCTTTTCTTAGTTCTAGTTCTAGTTTTTAATATGCTTTTTATTAGCTAATCTCTTAGCTAGAGCTAAGAGGTGAACCTTATAGTTTTCTTAGATTGTTTAATTCGTTTTATTGGTTTTTAGTTTGGAATTCATGATTATGAACTAAGGTTTGAAGTTTATACAAGTTTTTAAGTAATTTTTCTTAGTCTTGTGATGACTCATGGATGTTTGGATGAATTACTTATCTTCTTAATTCGTTTGCAACGGTCTAGACCTGTATGATCCGAGGAATCGGAGTGCGCTCTAGTACTAAGCTCTTCATGAAGGGACTTCCTACCAAAGTTCTATTTTTCTGTTTTTCTGAATATGTATGGATTGTGCATGTGATTTGAATCTAGTTCAAATCATGATCTAGCCTTGTCTTGTGAGAGGACTTGAGGATGGTTATGATTGTGAACTGGACCTTTTGGAAAGGGGAATGACCTATGCAATTGAGCATGCTCAGCTCAGCCTTCATTGAGTGAATCCTATGCATAGAACTTACATATGACAGACTGTTTGGTTTAACAGCTCTATCATCCGACTAGATAGACAGGAATGTCGATTCTAGTTGAGAAAGTAAGAAACCATAGCGAATTATGCATCTAAGAAGAGCTATAAGTGGATCCTTGATGCTCTAGTTATCTTTTCATTATTAGATTTTCTATTTTATGTTAAAAATCAATTTCACAAACCTCTTTGATTCTAGTTATTAGGATAGTTGGAATTGTTTACTTCCTTCCCTGTGGATCGACCTCGGTCTTACCGAGATTATTACTACATCGCAACCCTACACTTGAGGCGAGCGAACAAGTTTTTGGCGCCGCTGCCGGGGAAGAGGTTAAACGGTTCTAATTGTTCTAGTAACTATAGAGTAGTCTTAGTTAGGTAGGATTTTCAGTTTTTATAGAAGAAGATTTTCTGATTTTTTTTTTTCTAGATTACTAACAATTTTTTGTTGGATTTTGTAGGACATTGTTGCTGACATATATCTCGCTCTATTGGGTAACATCTCTCCATCTCCCTTCTTTTTGTTCTTTTTTCTAGATTAGGGTAGTTCCAACTCTTTAAAATCTCATTATGGCTGATTGGAAGTGTGGTGCTTATGCATACCTTTTGGAAGATGAGATGACAGACCATGAATCAAAACTCTTTATGATTGGAACCAATTATAAGCATAAGTATTATTCTGAGAGTCAATCAACCTCCACTACTCCCCCACGTAAGACGCTACGTGATTACTGGGTTGAAAATAACATGAGTATCCCACCAAGTTTAACAGGAGGTAGGAATAAGAAAAAGGACCGGGGGAGTAATGACCAACCGGTAAAGACATTGCGTGATCACTTGTATGGTTATGCCTATCAACCATCTTATCAGTCTTCGTCATATAACACGTATGGTCTTCATCGAGAGAGTCCTCACACCTCTAGTCCAATGGAGGATGAGCCAACCATGGATGCCAACAATTATCCTCAAGAGTTTCTTTCTCATGATCCTCAACCGACACGAACTCTTGAGGATACACTGCGAGAGTGTATGGAAATAACTGAGCAATGCATACAAAACCTCTCGCCATCTCAAAATATTGAACCCAACATTGGGAACACCGAATCAATCCCCAACAATGAGGAGGATGAGGCTATCCAAACCCAACCTTCTCTAGATTTAATGACTAAACTTCTAAGGGATGTAGATCTCAGTGATCCCACCATTACCATCGATTATGGTGAATCAACTATCTCTTTTAGCTATTCCTATTTGAATGATGAAGAGATTTCAAGGACGGTTGACGAACCCGAGGAATCTGCAAAATCTGAAAGTGATAGTTTGATTGCCTACAATGAGGGTTTGAAGGATGATTGTGAGTCCATGATTTCTTCTTCCAAAGGGCTGAATGTTTTTGAGTCATCGGAAGATATTCTTGCTAGAGAGATGGCCGAAGTCGATATTTTTGAGTCCTTCCACCAACAACACATGCCGGATTCTATTGTGGAAGAACTCCCTTGGGTTGAAAATTCTGTTTCTTTGGATGATGGGGTGGCACAACCTGAAATTTCAAAAGATCAACCAATGCTAATGATGTGCTTACCACTGAATCTGAAAATTTTTCTTTAGAAGACCTCCCCTCTATAGAGGAGGAATTCCTTACCCTTGAAACAGAATTTCCTCAATCACTTAGGGAGAACGAGGACCCTTCATTCGACTCTCTCGATTTCCTAAAGGAATGCATGACCCACCCCTATGATCTGGATGATGAGATGATTAAGGAGTTGGATAGTTTGTTAGACATGGTGTCGGTGCCTGAAGAACACCATTCCACTGATTTACACTCTTTACCATGGTTTGTGGAAGCACCATGCAAATCTGAATTTGTGGAGGAGACAATCCAAACTGAAAAATACTTAATGAATGTCTCTCCACCATCATGGGTTCTTCAACCCATTGAAAATTCTGATTGGGAGGACCCGTTTTTAATCAATTACAACCCAATTCAGAACTTGAGGAGATATCTTTTTGCTGCTCTTATCTCCTCCTTACATGCGTGTGGTGCATACTATGATTGGACTTTCATGAAGAAACGCACACATGTATACATTCGAGCAGGACTTTGGATGGTCCTCATGAGAAACCTATTGAAATTCATGAAGATCCTGCTCAAATTTGATCATGTAGTCGATCAGACTAATCAAAGGTAGGTAGGTAGGTTAGGATTTCTTTCTGCATTTAGGATTGAATAAGTCTCATTGAGACAATGGAAGATGCTAGAATTGATCAACTTGCTACCTCAGGTACTCTCGTTCTCACTCTCCTTTGTTTTGTGTCATTGCTCTCATGTCATGCATATTGCATATCTTATTACATTGAGGACAATGTAAGATTTTGGTTGGGGGGTGAGATTCCTTAGATGAATCTACTAGCTTTTGTGACATTTCGAGCAATTATGTAGAAAATTTTCGATTTTTCTAAAATTCAAAACTCTTTTGGAAAACGTTGTTTCTATGCATTCAAGATGATACGAGTATAAGAAGAGGAGATACGAAGTGAGTGATGTTGCAAGCTTTGAATTTCTTTTAATATAATGGTTTTATATGTGAATTCCCCTATTTATGTGAGTGATAGAAAATTTGAACACTTTTACACCTAGTTCACATTACACGATTTTCATGGGTTGAAAGGATTATGTGATTTGTGGATTAACTATACTTTGATTTAAGGTGTTGAGAAACCAAGCCGGGGGTACTTTGTCCATCCTTGTCCATGGGAAAATAACGAAAGATATGGATTTCTAAAAATCCTATCTAATTTAAAAAGAAAAAGGAAAAGGAAGGATGAAATTGGGAATGATGGAAAAATGGTGGAAAATTCCGATTAGGGCTACCTACTACCAACCGGGGGATGGTCTACCCGTAACCAAAGCCGGAAATGGGACGTAGTGTGAAAGTCGTCGGAAGGACGGTAAGACAAATTCCTGTCATAGGCTTGTTGTTGCTCTGTGCACCTTGAAATCCATAGTTTAGTTGATCTATGATGAAGATGAGCCCAGAAACTCATGAGATGAACTTTCACTATGCACACTAGGGTGAATTTGTTCAAGTTCTTCTATTTATCAATCAATCAGTGGGAATTTCATATAAATACTTATTATGTTCTAAGAGTTTAAGGTTTCAACTTCTATCACCTAATTTCTCTGATTTTTATGCTTGTGTGTCTTGGAATGTATAGAAGAATAGTTTCTAGAGGAGAGTTGGATTTGGAGAATGAAACTTGTTTCACGCATGTTTTGCTCGGGACTAGCAAAATGCTGGTTGGGGGGTGTGTTGAGCTCTTAATTGTGCATATTTTAACCCCAATTCATCACTCATTATGCATGGTTTTCATAATTTAAAGACTAATCAAATACATGTTTTGTGGTTGTAGGAATGAGAGTTACTTTGCCCAATTGATGACCAAAAGAGCTGATTTAGAACCTTGGATGAAGACCCAAGGAGGGCTGAAGGAAGAAGGAAGCAAAGAAAGAAGCAAAGAAAGAAGAAAATAGAAGAAAGAAAGGAAGAAAACAAGAAGAAAAAGAGACCGACCGGTCTTGACCGGTCGGCCAAGGAAGCCCGACCGGTCTTGACCGGTCGGCCATGCTTGCTGGAGTAATGCCAAAGAGGGCCTGACCGGTCGTGACCGGTCGGCCAGCCCTGTCCGACCGGTCGTGACCGGTCGGCCATGCAAGTTTCAGATTCCAGATTTCTAAAACAGCAATGTATTCCCGCACCTGGTTTTTCGGACCAGTTTTCTGGGCCGATCTTTATGATATTTGGAAATCCAACACATCCATGTCGAAGAGGAGCTCGACGCCGAACTAACCCAAGTGGTTTCGTGTCGATCGGAGCTACGGATTGATCGTGGTGGCCAAAACAATACGAACTGTCCAGAAAGTTCCAGATTTCGCTGTTCCACTCTGGGCCGGTCCAGGTGGCCCATCATTGATGATATGAAGAATCTACTTTGACCATCTTTTAGACCACATCCATATATGAATAACCACAAAAGTTTCAGATCAAAAGGGTGTGTGGTTTGATCGTACCGGTTGAAGAAAGATGGACCATCCAGAAAGCTCCAACTGCGCAGAGTTTATAAAAGCCCTAATTGTTCTAATTTTCGGACCACATTCTGAGATCTTTTTGGACAATCTAATCCGTCTATCATGTAGAGGAGGAAGTTTTCTACTCATGTTCAAAATTTGAGATCAATCCGACCTCTGTACACTCCGGAGCGTTGAAAGCAAGATGACTGGTTCTGAAGGTACCCGAAGTGCGCGATTTTGAGAGGCGGTCGGTGATGTGATTGGTGGGCCCATTCAGAGGACAATCTTGGAAATCTAAATCATCTATGAGGAAGATCACATTACAAGGAAGCTACAAATCAAATTTGAAGGCAATCCGACCATTGGATAAGCCGTACCAAGCGAAACAAATTCTGCTATGTTGCTGTACTAGTGCTGCACTATAAAAGGAGGTGCTCTCTTCTATTCCAGGGCAACCAAGGACGTGGGGAGCAAGGAGTTCAAGTCATAGGAGGCTTCCTAGCCTCCTCCAGCTAGTTTTTCTTCTTTTCTTAGTTCTAGTTCTAGTTTTTAATATGCTTTTTATTAGCTAATCTCTTAGCTAGAGCTAAGAGGTGAACCTTATAGTTTTCTTAGATTGTTTAATTCGTTTTATTGGTTTTTAGTTTGGAATTCATGATTATGAACTAAGGTTTGAAGTTTATACAAGTTTTTAAGTAATTTTTCTTAGTCTTGTGATGACTCACAGATGTTTGGATGAATTACTTAGCCTCTTAATTCGTTTGCAACGGTCTAGACCTGTATGATCTGAGGAATCGGAGTGCGCTCTAGTACTAAGCTCTTCATGAAGGGACTTCCTACCAAAGTTCTATTTTTCTGTTTTTCTGGAATATGTATGGACTGTGTATGTGATTTGAATCCAGTTCAAGTCCTGATCTAGCCTTGTCTTGTGAGAGGACTTGAGGATGGTTATGATTGTGAACTGGACCTTTTGGAAAGGGGAATGACCTATGCAATTGAGCATGCTCAGCTCAGCCTTCATTGAGTGAATCCTATGCATAGAACTTACATATGACAGACTGTTTGGTTTAACAGCTCTATCATCCGACTAGATAGACAGGAATGTCGATTCTAGTTGAGAAAGTAAGAAACCATAGCGAATTATGCATCTAAGAAGAGCTATAAGTGAATCCTTGATGCTCTAGTTATCTTTTCATTATTAGATTTTCTATTTTATGTTAAAAATCAATTTCACAAACCTCTTTGATTCTAGTTATTAGGATAGTTGGAATTGTTTACTTCCTTCCCTGTGGATCGACCTCGGTCTTACCGAGATTATTACTACATCGCAGCCTTGCACTTGAGGCGAGCGAACACTTGTTCTCACTGATTCCCCTGAAACGACCGCGATCAATGACATGTTCCCTGATGAACAACTTTTTGCAGTCTCCCAATTGCCATGGTATGCGGACATTGCTAACTATCTTGCTACAGGTATGATTCCTACACATTGGAAAAAGCAAGATAAGGATAAGTTCTTCACTGAGGTGCGAAAATTCCTATGGGATGACCCATACGTATTCAAGTATTATCCCGATCAAATCATAAGGAGATGTGTGCCAGATGATGAACAACAAAGTATCATCTCCTTTTATCATTCTCAGGCATGTGGTGGCCACTTTTCGGTTAAGAAAACCACAGCCAAAATTCTGCAATGTGGGTTTTATTGGCCCACTATGTTCAAGGACACACATGAGTTTTGCAAAATATGTGAGCCTTGTCAGACATTGGGAGGAATCTCCCGTAGAAATATGATGCCTCTCAATCCCATCTTAATAATTGAAATTTTTTATTGTTGGGGCATCGATTTCATGGGTCCATTCCCATCTTCTTTTGGATATGCATACATCTTGCTTGCCGTTGACTATGTATCCAAATGGGTCGAGGCGATCCCATGCAAGAATAATGACCATAAAACAGTCATTCGTTTCTTAAAAGAGAATATTCTTTCCTGGTTTAGAACACCTCGAGTCATCATTAGTGATGGAGGGTCGCACTTTTGTAATCGCCCATTTGAAACCTTAATGAAGAAATATGGCATCACACACAAAGTGAGCACTCCTTATCACCCACAAACTAGTGGACAAGCTGAGATATCCAATAGGGAGATTAAACATATTTTGGAGAAAACGGTGAACCCCGATCGCAAGGATTGGTCGCTTCGACTGACCGATGCGCTTTGGGCTTACCGTACCGCTTTCAAGACCCCTATTGGAATGTCTCCCTATAGACTTGTCTATAGGAAGGCTTGTCACTTGCCTGTGGAATTGGAACATAGGGCATATTGGGCATTTAAGAAGATGAATTTTGATTCTAACAAGGCGAACTCATTGCGGAAACTACAATTGAATGAACTTGCGAAAATCCGGAACGAAGCATATGAGAATGCGAGAATTTACAAGGACAAGACGAAGATATTCCATGATAAGAACATTCTTCGTAAGACATTCACAATCAATCAAAAAGTCCTTCTGTATGATTCTCGCCTACATTTATTTCCGTGAAAATTGAGATCTCGATGGACCGATCCCTACATTGTGCAAACTGTCTACCCATATGGGACAGTCGAGTTGTTAAATCCAAGGAACGACAACATCTTTAAGGCAAATGGTCAGTGATTGAAGCCATTCTTTGAGAAGTTTCCTTCAGAAGGTATGCCCATACCTCTGACTGATCTTGTGTATCAGGATGATTGATTTCCTAGTCTGATGGAGGTATAGAGTAGTTAAGATTAAGAGTTGGTTGCTTTTGTTTATTTTTTTCATAGGTTTGTTAGAAGGAGGAAGCATTCCACTTTTCACTCTCTCAGGTACTATCATTCCTCACTCCCTTTTATTTTCAAATTGCTCTCATGTTTTGCTCATTACACATCTTTTACATTGAGGACAATGCAAGATTTGGTTGGGGGGTGTAGGATCACTTGGATGAATCCAACGTTTTGTAACATTTCGAGCAATTATGTAAAAAATTTTTGATTTTTTCTAAAATTCAAAACTCTTTTGGAAAACTTTGTTTTTATGCATTCGAGATGATATGAGCATAAGAAGAGGAGATATGAAGTATATGATGTTGTAAGTTTTAAACTTCTCTCAACATAATGGTTTTATATGTGAATTCCCCTATTTTTATGATTGATAGAAAATTTGAACACTCTTACACCTAGTTCACATTGCACGATTTTGATGGGTTGAAGGGATTATGTGATTTGTGGATTAGTTAGATTTTGATTTAAGGTGTTGAGAAACCAAGCCGAGGTACTTTGTCCATCCTTGTCCATGGGAAAATATTGGAAGATATGGATTTCTAAAAATCCTATCCAAGTTAAAAGAAAAAGGAAAATGAAGGATGAAATTGGGAATGATGGAATAATGGTGGAAAATTCCAATTAGGGCTACCTACTACCAACCGGGGGATGGTCTACTCGTAACCAAAGCCGAAAATGGGACGTAGTGTGAAAGTCGTCGGAAGGACGGTAATGCAAATTCCTATCATTCGCTTGATGTTGCTCTATATACCTTGAAATTTATAGTTTAGTTAACCTATGAAGAAGATAATCCTGGAAACTCATGAGATGAATTGTCACTATGCACACTAGGTTGAATTTGTTCAAGTTCTTCTATTTATCAACTAATTAGCGGGAATTTCATATGGACACTTATTATGTCTTGAGAATTTATGATTTCAACCTCTACCACCTAATTTATCTGAATCTCACACTTATATGTCTTGGAATGTATAGAAGAAGGGTTTCTAAAGGAGAGTTGGGTTTTGAAGAAGGGAATTGGTTTCACGCATGTTTTGTTCGGGACTAGCAAAATGCTGGTTGGGGGGGTGTGTTGAGCTCTTAATTGTGCATATTCTAACCCCAATTCATCACTCATTATGCTTGTTTTTATGGTTTATAAACTAAACTAATGCATGGATTTGTGATTGTAGGGATGAGAGAGAGGAAGCATCAATTGAAGACTTAAAGATTCCAGTTAGAAGCAAAGAAGATCAAAGGACCAAGGGTCGAAGGATGAAAGAAAGAAGTCAGAGAAAAGAAGAAAGAAAATAGAAGAACACACTCAAGACCAGTCGTCCGACCGGTCGTCTAAGGCCCAGGACCGGTCGTCCGACCGGTCCGATCACTCAACAGAGGGGACCCAGAGGCCACAACTCTCTGGACTGTCCATGACCGGTCGTACGACCGGTCGTCCACTGCTGCGACCGGTCCTTGAATTAATTTTCTGGGTTGAAAATTCCCAAAACTCTCTGGACGTTTTTGACACTTTTGAGACCGGTCATGCGACTGGTCGTCCAGTAGTACAGACCAGTCGTGCAACCGATCGTCTGCGTAATGAAGTGTGTTCTACAAGCTCCAATTTTCTCTGCGCACTGCGTAAGCTTACGCAATTATGGAAGATTCTGATGCTGCGGAGCCTCCCCATTATAAAAGGACACCTAGGGATCGTTCCTAGGGTATCTTAGAGGGGTTTGAGCAAGGTGGGAGGCGGCGGAAGTGGATTTCGGAGTTCCACAACTTCTCCTAGTTTGTTTGCTGTTTTATGTTTTTCTTAGTTGTTTCATATTTCCTTGGATCATGAACGGCTAAACCTCTTAGCTAGGGCTAAGAGGTGAAGCTTGTAGTGAATCTAAGATGTTTCAATTCGTTTAAGTTGGTTTTCAAGTTGGATTTCATGTTTATAAACAATGGTTTGAAGTTTAATTCAAGTTCTAAGTAGTTTTTCTTAGTCTTATGATGACTCATGGATGTTTGGGAGAATTGCTTGAGTTCTTAATTGCTGTGTGCTAGTCTAGACATGTATGATCCGAGGAATTGGAGTACGCTCTAGTAATATGATCTTCATGTGGGAACTTCCTACCAAAGTTCTACTTTTCTGGATTTCTGTAGTATGTATGGGACTGTGTATGTGATTTGAATCAAGTTCAAATTATAATCTAGCTTTGTCTAATGACAGGACTTAATGATGGCTATGATTGAGGACTTAATCTATTGGAATTGGGACTGACCTGTGCAATTGAGCATGCTCATCTTAGCTTGCATTGAGTGAATCATATACATTGACCTTACATATGGCAAATTGATGGTTTAACCGTTATATCATCCAACTAGATAGATCTTAATTTCAATTCTAGTTGAGAAAGTGAGAAACCACAGCGAATTGAGCATCAAGGATTGTTACAAGTGGATCCTTGAACTCCTAGTGTCTTTTTATAATTGTTTACTTCAGTTTAAGTTCAAAGTTGTTACTTACATCAATCTCCTACAAATCTGGTTGTTAGCTTCTCAATAGAAACTATTGGATGTGTTTGTGAATTCCTACATAAGTCCCTGTGGATCGACCTCGGTCTTACCGAGTTTATTACTACATCGCAACCCTACACTTGGGGAAGCGAACACAACCCATTGAACACACATCGAAATCCATCATCGAACTAAGAATAAGTGGGGGTTTACACTTGGGAAGACATCCCGTTCGGGTATGAGACTCCGGACAAACTCAAGCCCCACATTAACACACCCCGTCGACGCACACTAAACACTCCGTTTAACATCGATAAACTCCGACATGCACTATAGCCCATTCGTTTGCATATCAAAATCCTTCATCAAATTATGAATGAGTGTGTGTCGACTTGAAAAGACATCATGTCAGGGTACGGAAACTAAGGACAAACTCGAGCTTTGCACCGACACACTCCGATGCATACTGAATCCTCAAATTGACACCGATCGACTTCGACTTGCATTGCAGCCCCTTCGAAAGCATGTCAAACTCCCTCACAGAACTAAGAATGGGTGCATATCCACTTGAAAGGACATTACATTGGAGTATGAAGACTCAAACTTGAGCCCCAACTTATCTACCCAATAGGTGCCCTATGAAAAGTGTCAGAAACATGACATCACAGGAAGCATGGAGCGGTTGCAAACCAAGCATGATGCACCTAAGAATCTTTAGGTGTGTTGCATATGCTCAAGTACTAGAGATGAAAAGAAAGAAGCTCGATGATCATGGTGAGAAATATATCTCCATTGGATACAGTGAGGAATCCAAAGTTTATAAGCTCTACAATCCACTAACCAACAAAATAGTGGTAGGTGGAGATGTGATCTTCAGCAAGGAAGATACGTGGGAATGGAATGAAGAAGAAATTGTCAATGAAAATCGGTTCAAGGCAGAAGAACAAGAAGAAAAGCTTGAAAGTCAGGAGCAGACAACCGCAACATCCTCTTTGACCACATCTTCAGCTCGCATGTCCAGAAGGACATTTCATCTTTTCAGGAACTACCTCATCATCTCAAAGTTCTGCCAGTTTCTCCTCATCTGTGACTCCTATCAAAATGAGAAGTTTAGAAGAAATCTATGAACAAACAGAAGAAGTCAATCTTTTCTATATGTATGCAGATCATGAGCCCCTTATGTTCTAGGAGGCTATAAAAGAAAGAATACTGGAGAATTTTCATGAAAGAAGAAATCCATGCCATTGAGAAGAATGACACTTGTGAGTTGACTATGCTTCCTTAAGGCCAAAGAACTATTGGTGTCAAATGGGTGTATATGATCAAGTATATGGTCGATGGAGAGATTGATTGTTATAAAGTAAGGCTAGTGGCTAAAGGCTACAAATAAAAGTATGGCATGGTCTATGAAGAAGTCTTCACTCCTATTGCTTGTCTTGACACTGTGAAAATGATAATCTCCCTTCTAGCCCATCATAGTTGGATGATCTACCAACTGGATGTGAAATCGGCATTTCTAAATGGAGTACTCGATCGAAGAAAAGGTTTATGCTGACCACCTTGAAGGCTTTGTTGTGCAAGGGGAGGAACACAAACTTTATCAACTGAAGAAAGCTCTCTATGGGTTGAAGCAGGCTCTACGTGCCTGGAATGCACGTATCAACATCTATCTTCAAGAAAATGGTTTCGCCTAATGCCCATATGAACATGCAGTCTACATAAAAAAGAATGCTCATGGAGATATGCTAACTGCAAGCCTATATGTGGATGACCTGCTGTTTACAGGGAATAACCAGTTAATGTTTGATGAATTCAAGATGGTCATGTTCAAAGAATTTGAAATGATCAATGGTGAACTTATGTCCTTCTTTTTGGATATCAAGGTGAAGCAACAATATGGTAGCATCTACATATCTCAAAAGAAGTATTTGAATGAACTTCTTGAAAAGTTCAAGATTGCCAATTGTAATGCCGTGAATACGCTTGTAGCAATGGGCCTGGAGCTGATAAAAGAAGAAGAAGGAAGAGCGTGGACTCGAATCTATTTAAGAGTCTGATAGGAAGTCACAGATACCTCACAATCAATAGCCCAAATATTGTCTACAATGTTGGGTTTCTAAGTAGGTACATGGAAGTGCCAAAAGAAACACACTAGCTCGCTGCAAAAAGAATCCTTAGGTATGTTAAAGGAACTGTGGAATTCTACCTCTTCTAATCATACAATGACGAAGTAATGCCATATGGATATTCAGACAGTGATTGGGAAGGTGATCAAGATAAAAGGAAAAGAACCACATGGTATGTGTTCTATCTTGGGTCGACGACATTCACATGGAACTCGAAGAAGCAAAGCATCGTCGTCTTATCTACGTGTGAAGTTAAATACGTGGTGGCACGCATCATCCACTATTTGTGAAACAATTTGGCTGAAAAACTTATTAAAAGCGCTGAAGCATCCGCAAGAGGAATCCACGGTCATATACGCGAACATATCGATACTAGGTACCATTTTCTAAGAGATCATATGAAATAAAAATCGGTGAAATTGGAGTACTGTCATACTACTAAACAAGTGACATATATTTTCACAACGCACTACCGACTAATGCATTCAGATGACTAAGGTTGATGCTCGGAATGAAGTCATTTTTAATTTTGAATGAGAGTATTGAAATATGCAAACCAAAACTATTCATTTTATCATTTGTAAGCGAAGAATCTTGAAGGCTAAGAGTCTTAAGACCTAAGAGACTAATTAAAACCTAAGAGTTTTTCAAAGAATTATAAAATGAGGTGGTATGAGCCTTTTATAATAAGAGCCAAGATTGTAATGTAATGCAATAATTTTTTTTTTTGGAAAGAATTTTGTCTTTCCTTCCTTTTGTGTGTTTGTGGGGTTCAAGACTTAGTATAGCCAACCAACTGTCCAGATCTCATTGGCCCACCAATCTACGCACAAACTTCTCTAAGGGCCTAGCAAAGCCAACAACAATATTTACCAACACTTCTATAGCGATCACCACCTCTGCTGAAATTTGGACCAATGTATTCATTAGGTGGGCCACACCCCTTCAATGAGTTAAGGCTGTTGGCTGTCTATTGACTTCAACAATGTAGCCTGCATATTTGATGAGACATTGTAGTTTTCTCCCCAGTTGATTTTCACTGCGGAGCTGGTTATGGACGCATATTCTCCAAGTCATGAAATGACTGGTAGCCAAGAGGAATCTGGATTCTTGGTCGGTTCCTTGCATGATATTAGACTCAATCGGCCCCCTTGGGCAGGTCTGGGTACAAGTAGAATCAATTTCCTAAGGCAAAACTCCGCTAGGCTTAGCCCAGTCGAGTTAATTTTTGTCCAGCCTTTTTTTTTCTAATGCCTAATCAAATCGACGAGTATGCATGGATGATATAAACACGTACGAAACTATTAGGCTCCACTAATGATTGATTATTGATAAAAATTACTTCGATTGGGACATCCTAGCTGTCTGATAAATGGACTGATCTTTTTCACTGAATAAAATCCATTGTCACTGTTGTCTTATGTATTTCTTTTCATATGATTAATTAAAGGGTGGGTTTGTTTATGCAGTGTGCTTTCTGGACCATAAATGGAGCTATCGATTCAATGGTTCCTATCGGGACCATATATATATCCCATGTTGAGCAGCAACGAATGAAGAGACGCAGTTGCTCTCGTACTTCCGGACGGATTTGTCCCATTGTAACGTCACGTAAATTTCCGTACAGGTAATAGCGTACGGATGACAGTACATCTCAGTTAATTGGATTCCCTAATCTAGAAAAGGAAGATTAGTTTAGGACAAATTGGACTAGATTGTTAACATTCTGAAAATTTTATGGCCCTTGCTCTAAATAGCCTTCTGGAGGGCTATATATATAAACCATTAACTACACCTGGGTCATAAAACTAACAACTAATACTTGTAAGGCCATTTGGACTAATTGCCCATCTTTTATATAAACCATTTACTGAGATTTTCCCCAAATCGAATTGGGAAATTTTAGGTTTGGGAGAGGGAGAGAAAGAGGGAGAAAGAGAGAAAGAGAGAGAAATCGAGGGAAAGAGAGAGAAATTGAGAGAAGAAGAAGAAAGGAGATTGAAGACGTTCTTGTTCCTTTCCTCTTGGAGTAGGAGGTTGCTCTAGCTTGTCGTTTCCGTCGCTGAAGTGGTTCCTTTTGCGATTGGAGGTAAAAATCGAATCCTACCTTCCAACTCTAAGCTATCTTAGGTTTGAGACTGAAAATCTCATCCTAATTGTGTTTTCTTGTAGGAATAGCTGATTCTCTTAACCCTAACCCTAGACCATTGGACGAACGAGAAACCCTAGACCTTAAGGTGCGGGCTATACTTCAAATCTTCTATTTAACATTCCTAAAGGGTATTAGACAATGATTCTTGCAGTCATAGTGTAGGACTTTGGATTTCTATATCTGATTGTTTACCTCAGTATCATTATACAACATGCATGTGTGTTTTATGGCTTTAGTGTTTGATGAAATGGATAAATGACTCAATTGTTATAACTGATTTGTGGAATTCGTTGAGATAATGAAATTTGTATATGATATGCCTAATTTTATGTTATCGCACATGTACTGTTTGTCATGGGTGAAAGGGGCCAATCGATTAATGTGGATATCCTAGTTGGTTTGGATATTCAGGGTTAGCTGGTTGATGGGGTGAACTTAATCGATCGACAGTAGTCTGGACTACATTGGTCATCTGTGCCCAATGCCGGTTTGGTCAATGTTCTCCCTATATCAAACGGACACATCCAAAGCCAAGATATGTTGTGTGGTAGATAGGTTATCTTGAATGACTCTCCCAGAATCTGAAATACTAATGTTATTAAATGAAGTGTCCAATGATAAACGTATGTGCGACACGATCCTATGAAATCTCCTTGGGCCGGGCATGGTGGTATGGGACACCGTGTTCGTGCCGTCGGCCTACGCTGTGGCATTGAGCCTCCCCGTAGTGACCAGAGCTATTGCGAGGACGCCAGTTTGTTTTGGGTAAATCTGAAATAGCTGAGGTACTTATTTGAATAGAATGTTCTTGTATTCTAAATGTATTGGAAGTTGGAGATGGGATTCGTGGGCTACTGGCGATGATAGACAATCGCACCGTCGAGAGCCAGATGGTCCTATTCAGGACCTACTGTATGACATTAGTAATTCAGCATCACCAATCTTGCTGAATGAAATTTATATTAATAAAGGCCGAACTAAGCATGCATACATGTCATCGGCAATCTCAGTGACTGGCTGACTGTTCGAAAGGCCAGGGCATTGGTGATAGCCTTCATACTTGCATTATGTATATCTGATTTATAATTGGAAGGAATAGTGTATCAATGTGGATTCTGTTGTGACTGCCCGGGACATGCATTGTATGCGAATTCATAACATTCATGCATTAATACAACTAATTTAGGATTCTTCTATGTTTTGTTTGCTCATTACCTGCCTGAATGCTAGATAAATTGTTGAACTTAGAATTATAGAAGCATTGAGTTGATTACTCACCCCCTCAATCCTGGGTGGTGTTTTGAAAAACACCAACCAGACTCTAATGTAGAAACATGTACTCTGGATGATGACATCTTTCAGGATGAGTTAGAGGACTTTGTAGAGGACGTCAGTTACTTTCAATTCTCGGATGGCTGAGAATAAGATGCGATGGCATCTTTTAGTTGGTGTTTTGGGGCCGTTTGATGGCTAGATGTATAATGGCCCAATTCTTTTGGACTTGTATTTTGGGGCTTCCTGTTGCGTGGGCCCCCTTATTTTGGATGATAATGTAAATTTGTAAATGATGGACCAGGTATGCACTTATCTTTTGTCCTTACTTTAATGTTTATTTAGTTTTAAACTTGTGACATGATACTATCAATCATAAATGCATTAATCACGCTTCCGCATAAGCATAGTGACACCCGAAATCTCAAGGGTCGAGTTCATGCTCGACTTCTGAAATTTGGGGCGTTACAGAGTTGGTATCAGAGCGCGAGTTTAGAGCTAAGCTGGACCTTGAGTTATGGACTTGACCAACCCTTTACGCCGACGTAGTTTGGACTCTGTGGTTTAAAACTGTGGAACCTTAGGTTTTCACCGTGCATTCATCATATAAGTATTAGTTATACTAAGAATTTTTTTTTTAGGATTCCTAGAATTCTAATTGTGATAATATACGGTTCCAGACGAGGTGTTAAGGTTCTAGGATTAAGAATTTATGTTTTGGGCTTGGTGTGTTGCGAGTTGGGGAGTAGAAATGTAATTTTGGATGATGGATTTTAGACAGATCTGTGGTCCAGAACAATTTGATGTAAGGAAATTTTATTCTTCCATTGAGATGGAAGAAATTATGATGGGCCACTAGTGGAATGAGATTAGAGAGAGAGTGGAGTGATTAGAGAGAGAGAGAGTAGAGTGAGTTTAGAGAGAGAGAGAGAGATGATAAGGAATAGAAAGAGGGACAGCAGGAACCGGCTGACCGGTTGGTGCTGGCCATGTAGTGGCTCTTTGTGGTGCTTTGAAAAGGGGGATGGCCAGGAACAACCGGCCGATCGATTATGGACTACCGGCTGACCGGCCAGGGCAACCGGCTGACCGGTTGACGCTGGACATTGGCAGAGAAGATGACTTGAGTTGGGATTTTTGAGGAGGAAACCACCCAGGGAGAACCGACCGACCGGCTGAGAGCATCCGGCCGACCGGCAGTCGCTGGAAAGCCAGCAGACGGTGGGGTTTTCAGATTTTTCAGGAAGAGGGTGAGTCAGGGGGATCCGGCCGACCGGCTGTAGCCGGGTTTGACCGAATTTCAGTGGCCGACTGATGTGGTGTACATCCAGCTGACCAGCCATGGTGACCGGCCGACCGGTTACCGCTGGATAGCCAGCATGAAGGAAGGATTTTGAGGTTTTTCTGGCAGAGATGAACCAGGGAGAGCCTGCCGACCCGCTGCAGCCGGGTCTAACCGGATTCTGGAGACCGGCCGACCGGTTGTAGCCGGGTATGACCGGATTTGGGTCGGTAAGTGGTTTGTATTGTTTAAAGAATGGACATCAACAGCCGGCCGACTGGCTATAGCCATGGTCGACCGGCCGGATTTAATTGGAGCTGAATTTTAGAGGGTTTGAGGCATAAACCCTCTTCCATTTTTTCCCCAAACCCATTCCTCTATTCTTCCTCTCTTCTTTACCCTCAACCTAGCTCCAAGCATATGGTTACAGTTTAAATTAATGGAGGAAATATGGAAGAAAGGGGGATTTGGTGGAGAAGAGTGATGCATGGAAGGTGATTGGGAAGACTTCCCAATTTCTGATATGTGGGGTATTTCTCTGAATCTTCTTCCCTTGTTTCTTTTCTTTCTTTTATTTTATTTTTCTTTGCTCATCAATCCTAGGTTTTAATTTTCTGTAAACCCTTTCCAATCCTACCATCTATTGTCATCATCTCAACATTGCCAAGCTTTGTTTAAGCTTTTTCTCTTCCAACTTATCTGTTTGGGGGTTTTCTTGATTTCAATACCTTTTTAAGCTTCCCAAACCCACTTGGATTAGGTTCTTTCTTTCTCTTGTTTTATTGGAAGGTAATTGTGACATTTGTGATGTGGAGTTGCCTTTAATTGAGTATTATATGTCCAAACTACAGGACATGCCGCCTAAAAGTAGCCACACCTTTATTCGACGCCCACATGGTGGCTTGATGGAAGTTCCTGGCCAAGTGGCCTCTAGTGGGGCAGAGAATCCAAATGTTGATGTGGGTCAAGGACTTAACTATGAGCAGCCACCCATGACACACGATCAGGTGGTCGAAACAGATATCCACTCAACTTCTGGGCCAGATCACGCCACTATCCCAGGACCGCCACCACTTGATTATCAAGGGTTAATACCACCACCCATAGCCCAAACAGCCCCAGGTATGGACATGATAGCACAAATGTTATTGCTCATGCAACAACAACAACAACAGACTACTTTGTTGCAACAACAACAACAACAGAATGCCCTACAGCATCAGCAGACCCTTGCTGCTCTGGTTGGGGCAATTACTCATACTGGGAGTGCTTCAACTTCCTCCCCTCAACCAGTGTATTAGGCCACCCCAGCCCCTCGGGAGGGTCCATTTGAGCGGTTCTAGAAACTTCGACCGCCCACCTTTATGGGTTCTCATAACCCGGCCGAGGCAGAGTATTGGTTAACCCGAATGTTGAAGATGGTTCAGCAGATGGAGTGCTCTGAATCGGAACAGGTGAATCTGGTAACCTTTATGTTAGAGAAAGAAACTGATATTTGGTGGAAAGGCGTCTGTAAATCAGTCCTAGATACCTATGTATGGACTTGGGAGGACTTTGAAACTAAGTTCCATGACAAATATTATCCTCTCACCTACCGCCTCGAACGCGAGAAACAGTTTCTTAGTCTACAATAGGGAAATATGTCTGTAGCAGAGTATGAGCATCGATTCACAGAGCTCTCGAAATACGCATCAACAATAGTGAACGATGAAGCAACAAAGATGCGTCGTTTCGCGACGGGTTTCAGGCCTGGAATACATACCAAGATGTGTTGTTCTGATATTTATACTTATGCTAGAATGGTAGAGAAAGCCTTCCGATCTGAAGAGGATGGTATTCGTCTCGCACAGGCGCGATTTCAGATGGGGCAAAAGACTAAGCCCGATATGGTGTTACAACAACCGTTTAATAAAAGGGCTCGGATAGGACCGTCACCTGTTCGTAACTCATTTTCTACCTCCACGGCTAAAGCGAATCGATATTATATGTATTGCCGCAAGCCGGGTCACATAGAACCGTTCTGCTTTGCCTGTATGAGAGATAATGGTATCACCCCTCCGCAGCAGATTAACCGTGCACCGCAGCGAACAACTTCAGTTCCTCCGTTACAAACTGTTCGCCCTCCTTTACAACCAAATCATCCAAATCACCGTCTGGGTGCTTCTGCACCAAATAAGCCACAACAAGCCCGAGTTCATGCTATCACTGCTGTAGAACTCAATGAGGACGATGTTCTTCCTCAAACCTTTCAAGGTACGGCCTATATATGTGGTATTCTTGTATACCTATTGGTAGACACTGGGTCTTCTATTTCTGTCATTTCTTCTGAACTTGTTAAATGACTTAAACTGACTGTCATGCCGATGCATCTCGTGACCTTGTTCACTGCCTCGGGAAGTAAAATTGATACGAAGTGGTTATGCCCACAGTGTCCCATTATCTTGGGAGATAAGGAAGTGATGGTCGATTTTGTAGTAGCAAGGATTCCTCGCATAGATGTTCTTCTTGGAATAGATTGGTTAACTCCTGCAAAGGCGAAAATCATTTGTGATGCTAGGACCGTCACCTACATATTGCAGGGGAGTCGACTTTCACATTTCCAATGCAGATTAGTCGTCAGGGCCGCGTCGACTTATATGCCATTAGGAAGGAAGGAATGAAACAATCGGAACTTCTTGATACCATTTTGGTAAGAGATTTTGAGGATATGTTTCAGCCCATACCTGGACTACCTCCTTAAAGAGAGATCGATTTTACTATCGATCTTATCCCTGGTACAATGCCATGTTCGTAACCAGCATATCGCATGCCCCCATGTGACATGGAAGAATTGAGGAGTCAGATAGATGGACTTCTAGATTTAGGATTTATCCGCTCGAGTGTCTCACCTTGGGGTGCTCCAGTTTTATTCGTTAAGAAGAAGGATGGATCGTTGCGATTATGTATTGATTATTGAAAGTTGAATCAAGTCACAGTCAGAAATAAATATCCTCTTCCTAGAATAGATGACTTGTTCGATCAATTATGTGGTGCCAAATGTTTCTCAAAGATCGATTTACGGTCTGGTTACCACCAATTGAGAGTAAGACCTGAAGACGTTCCGAAAATAGCTTTTAAAACAAATTTTGGGCATTATGAGTTTCTAGTGATGTCCTTTGGACTCACTAATGCTCCTGCAGTATTTATGGATCTTATGAATAGAGTATTCCGGCCTTATTTATATCGATTTGTTATCGTCTTCATAGATGATATACTGGTTTACTCCAAAACTCGAGACGAGCATGAGGAACATTTGAGGGCCGTTCTGGAAACGTTGAGACAGCATCAGTTATATGCTAAGTATGAGAAATGTGATTTTTGGAAACAAGAGGTAAATTTCCTTGGACACGTCGTCTCAGGTGAGGGTATATCAGTAGACCTTTCTAAGGTTGCGACGGTACAAATGTGGGAGCAGCCCGCTTCTGTCACAGAAGTTCGTAATTTTCTTGGACTAGCCGGTTATTACAGGCGATTCATTCAGGATTTCTCCAGAATTGCGAAGCCTCTGTCTCAACTCACGCGAAAGAGCTGAAACAAATTTTTAAGAGTTGAAGGACAAATTAACTTCGGCTCCTGTGCTGGTATTGCCTGAGCTAGGAGTCAAGTACACGATCTATACTGATGCGTCACAAATTGGTTTGGGATGTGTGTTGATGCAGTTGGGGAAGGTGGTCGCCTATGCCTCACGGCAATTGAAAAAGCACGAAGAGAACTACCCCGCTCACGATTTGGAGTTGGCTGCAATGATTTTCGCACTTAAGCTATCGCGACACTATTTGTATGGTGAAGAGTTCGAGTTGTTTTGTGATCACAAAAGCCTGAAGTACATTTTCACACAACGTGACTTAAATATGAGACAACGTAAGTGGATGGAGACACTTAAAGACTTTAATTTTGAAGTATCATATCATCCTGGGAAGGCAAATTTGGTAGCAGACGCGTTGAGCCGTAAGAAGGCTCAGGCCTTTATCGCCCCACTCATGTTAAGGGAGTGGGATATGCTTACATTTGTGGATGAGTTTAGTGGGATGCTCACCCTCATGGACTCAGATTTGAGAATGTCCCATACACGAGCAGAACATGACTTAGTTAGCCGAATAATCATGGCTAAAAAACATGACCCCAAGTTGATCGCGATAAGAGAGAAGATTGACCGAGGAGAAAGTAGCGAATGGTACGTTGATTCGAAAGATGGTTTACGATTTAGGGGACGTTTGTGTCTCCCGGACTCTTATGAAATAAAACAAGAAGCCTTAGATGATGCTCACCGATCGAAACTATCGATACATCCAGGAAGTACGAAGATGTATCAAGACATGAAAGGCTCATTTTGGTGGGATAATATGAAAAGAGAAATGGCTGACTATGTTTCAAGATATCTCACATGTCAGCAAGTCAAATCAGAGCATCGACGACCTCCAGGACTGTTACAGTCCATGCCAATCGCCGAATGGAAATGGGACTTCATATCTATGGATTTCATATCCGGTCTGCCAAAGACAAAGAAAGGTCACGACTCAATTTGGGTGATAGTTGACCGGTTAACGAAATCGGCCCACTTTCTACCCATTCGGATGACTACGTCGACAGAGGACCTAGCAAAGTTATACATTAAAGAAATTGTACGTCTCCATGGGGTGCCTTTAGAGATCGTGTCTGATAGGGATACCCGCTTCACATCAATATTCTGGACAAAGATTCAACAGGCAATGGGTGCAAAGTTAAAATTTAGCACAGCTTTTCATCCTCAAACGGACGGGCAGACCGAGCGGGTAAACCAAATTCTGGAAGACATGTTACGGGCATGTGCATTAGATTTTAAAGACAGCTGGGATGAATGCCTTCCATTTGCTGAATTCGCTTATAATAATAGTTTTCAAGCCAGTATAGGAATGGCGCCTTATGAAGCTCTTTATGGACGATCATGTCGATCTCCAAATTGTTGGGTGGAAGTTGGTGAAAGAAGCCTCATTGGGCCAGAATTAGTTCAGCAGACTTCCGAAAAGATTGACATAATTAGACAACGCCTTTTAACAGCGCAGAGTCGTCAAAAGAGTTATGCGGATAAACGAAGGCGAGATTTGATATTCGAGAAGGATGATCATGTATTTCTGAAAGTATCTCTGATGAAGGGATTGCTACGTTTTGGAAAGAGAGGAAAGCTTGCGCCACGATTCATCGGCCCATTTCAGATATTGGATCGAGTTGGTGCGGTTGCATATCGTCTCGCTCTACCTACTCCTCTCGCTGGTGTGCACAATGTGTTCCATGTATCGATGTTGAAAAAGTATGTGCCTGACCCGATGCACATAATCAGATGGGAGGAGGTGGAGTTGAATGAAAGTGCTACCTATGTTTTGCGACCGACTTGGATTCTAGATCGGAAAGAACAAGTGTTAAGGAACAAAATCATTCCTTTCGTAAAAGTGCTGTGGACTCATCATACAAAGGAAGAAGCATCATGGGAAACGAAAGCTGAAGTACGTAAGAACTATCCAAAGATATTAGAAAAATACGAAAAGGTACAATGTCGTGGACGAAATTTCTTTAAGGGGGGTAGATTGTAACGTCCCGTAAATTTCCGTACAGGTAATAGTGTATAGATGACCGTACATCTCAGTTGATTGGATTCCCTAATCTAGAAAAGGAAGATTAGTTTAGGACAAATTGGACTAGATTGTTAACATTCTGGAAAATTTATGGCCCTTGCTCTAAATAGCCTTCTGGAGGGCTATATATATAAACCATTAACTACACCTGGGTCATAAAACTAACAACTAATACTTGTAAGGCCATTTGGACTAATTGCCCATCTTTTATATAAACCATTTGTTGAGATTTTCCCCAAATCGAATTGGGAAATTTTAGGTTTGGGAGAGGGAGAGAAAGAGGGAGAAAGAGAGAAAGAGAGAGAAATCGAGGGAAAGAGAGAGAAATTGAGAGAAGAAGAAGAAAGGAGATTGAAGACGTTCTTGTTCCTTTCCTCTTGGAGTAGGAGGTTGCTTTAGCTTGTCGTTTTCGTCGCTGAAGTGGTTCCTTTTGCGATTGGAGGTAAGAATCGAATCCTACCTTCCAACTCCAAGCTATCTTAGGTTTGAGACTGAAAATCTCATCATAATTGTGTTTTCTTGTGGGAATAGCTGATTCTCTTAACCCTAACCCTAGACCATTGGACGAACGAGAAACCCTAGACCTTAAGGTGCGGGTTATACTTCAAATCTTCTATTTAACATTCCTAAAGGGTATTAGACAATGATTCTTGCAGTCATAGTGTAGGACTTTGGATTTCTATATCTGATTGTTTACCTCAGTATCATTATACAACATGCATGTGTGTTTTATGGCTTTAGTGTTTGATGAAATGGGTAAATGACTCAATTGTTATAACTGATTTGTGGAATTCGTTGAGATAATGGAATTTGTATATGATATGCCTAATTTTATGTTATCGCACATGTACTGTTTGTCATGGGTGAAAGGGGTCAATCGATTAATGTGGATATCCTAGTTGGATTGGATATTCAGGGTTAGCTGGTTGATGGGGTGAACTTAATCGATCGACAGTAGTCTGGACTACACTGGTCGTCTGTGCCCAATGCCGGTTTGGTCAATGTTCTCCCTATATCAAACGGACACATCCAAAGCCAAGATATGTTGTGTGGTAGATAGGTTATCTTGAATGATTCTCCCAGAATCTGAAATACTAATGTTATTAAATGAAGTGTCCAATGATAAACGTATGTCCGACACGATCCTATGAAATCTCCTTGGGCCGGGCATGGTGGTATGGGACACCGTGTTCGTGCCGTTGGCCTACGCTATGGCATTGAGCCTCCCCATAGTGACCATGAGCTATTGCGAGGACGCCAGTCTGTTTTGGGTAAATCTGAAATAGCTGAGGTACTTATTTGAATAGAATGTTCTTGTATTCTAAATGTATCGGAAGTTGGAGATGGGATTCGTGGGCTACTGGCGATGATAGACAATCGCACCGTCGGGAGCCAGATGGTCCTGTTCAGGACCTACTATATGACATTAGTAATTCAGCATCACCAATCTTGCTGAATGAAATTTATATTAATAAAGGCCGAACTAAGCATGCATACATGTCATCGGCAATCTCAGTGACTGGCTGACTGTTCAAAAGGCCAGGGCATTGGTGATAGCTTTCATACTTGCATTATGTATATCTGATTTATAATTGGAAGGAATAGTGTATCAATGTGGATTCTGTTGTGACTGCCCGGGACATGCATTGTATGCGAATTCATAACATTCATGCATTAATACAACTAATTTAGGATTCTTATATGTTTTGTCTGCTCATTACCTGCCTGAATGCTAGATAAATTGTTGACCTTAGAATTATAGAAGCATTGAGTTGATTACTCACCCCCTCAATCCTGGGTGGTGTTTTGAAAAACACCAACCAGACTCTAATGTAGAAACATGTACTCTGGATGATGACATCTTTCAGGATGAGTTAGAGGACTTTGTAGAGGACGTCAGTTACTTTCAATTCTCGAATGGCCGAGAATAAGATGCGATGGCATCTTTTAGTTGGTGTTTTGGGGCCGTTTGATGGCTAGATATATAATGGCCCAATTCTTTTGGACTTGTATTTTGGGGCTTCCTGTTGCGTGGGCCCCCTTATTTTGGATGATAATGTAAATTTGTAAATGATGGACCAGGTATGCACTTATCTTTTGTCCTTACTTTAATGTTTATTTAGTTTTTAACTTGCGACATGATACTATTAATCATAAATGCATTAATCACGCTTCCGCATAAGCATAGTGACACCCGAAATCTCAAGGGTCGAGGTCATGCTCGACTTTTGAAATTTGGGGCGTTACACCCATGCACGCAAGTAGGGGTGTCAACGGGCTGGGCTAGAGTTGGGCGAAGCTTTGTTAGAATACGTGGGTAATTTCAAGACACCTCATCTTACCTGCTAGCCCAGCAGGAAGACGCCTAGGGGTTTCAACAGCGGGTCTCAGGTTCGAGTGCTAAGGAGACACTAACCCCACTAGTGGGTGGGTGCATCTAATGACTAACCAAGTGGGTGTGTTGCTGATGTAGAACGGGTCGCTGATTATTTCATGGCCCAGAAGGAGCAAAAGAAGACCGGTCGAGGCGAAAGTGATCCGGACCGTCAGGACAGTAAATCGGCCGTATCTCACAATCCGGAATGAGTTACGGGACGTATAATATATCAATTTGGGGTAGCTCGAGCTACTTTAGCCAACCAACCCTGCTACGCCGGGTTGTCCAGGCCGAAATCATGAGATTCGACCGTATCGACGGTCATTAGGCTAGTTTATTTTCAGTTTTACTATTTATAATAAGTTTGAATTCGATCATAACTTTGCATCTGTAGGGTTTTAGAGTTAGTGCCCAACATGAAAAGGGCTTAGAATATTTAGTAAAACAACATGGTTGAGGCCGTTTGATAACTTTCTATTTTTGGCCGAAAACTAAGAGTTCTAGTAGGATTGAACGACTTCTATAAATAGTAAGTTTACTATTTATAGTAAGTTGCATTTTCTAGGAGTTTAAGTTGGAGTTGGATTTTAATACTTTACCTAGGGTTAGTTTCCTATTTATATGCATTGTAATTTCATTTTTTATTCATTCAATCATCAATAAAGCAATTATTCGGAATTTATTTCCTCTTTTTATCTTTTATTTCTTCTCGTGGATTCAAGAAACTATCGGTTAGGGAGACGGTGATCGACCTACCACGTCCTCCCTGCATCATTGGTATCAGAGAGAAGTTTCTTCCTCGGGACGATGACCTCTAATGAAGGGTTGGATCATCTTCCTAAGGACGATGCTCCAAGGGACTATCTAACGGCGACAGCTTTCGAAGTAGCGCAACTGGAGAACCGGTCGATCCTGCAAGGTATACAGGCCACCCTCGACCAGATTGCAGCATTGCTAGCTCCGCTTTGAGCCCAAGGCGACCAACAACCACCAAAAGTTGCTATACGGGACAATCATGTTGTCCGTAGAGCACCCCAAGTGGATAATTGTAGGGCTACACCAGACGAATCAGAACCAAGCGATGACGAGGTCGAAGACATTTTTGTACGACAACCTGCGCTAGGGAATGAGCATGTGGAACGAGCAGAACGAGACTATCGGGGCAAAGCTGATCTTCCCAGCTTTAATGGCCTACTTCGAATAGAAGAGTTCCTCGACTAGCTGGCAGAGGTCGAGCGATACTTCGACTATATGGAAGTGCCGGACGACAAGAAGGTAAAACTAATTGCATATAAATTTAAATCCGGTGCTTCAGCATGGTGGGAAAACCTACAGGTTTTCCGCACCCGTCAGAATAAGACACCCATCCGAACATGGCCTCGGATGAGACAGCTTCTTAGAGCTCGATTCCTCTCTAGCGACTATGAACAAATTTTGTTCCAACAATATCAAAATTGTCGTCAGGGAAATCGAACCGTAGCTGAATACCTTGAAGAATTCCAGCGATTGGCTACACGGAATAATTTATCGGAATCAGAGGCACAACAAGTATCACGATTCATTGGTGGGTTGCGATTTGCAATCCAGGATCAAGCCCAGATGCATCTAGTCTGGACGTTGAGTGAGGCCAACCAATTGGCCACTCGAGTAGAAACACAGTTGTCACGGGCCCCTGCTCGACCCTATCTGGCAACACAGAATTCCATCACCGGACCCACTCAAGATACCACGTTGGCCAAAGGCAAGGAACCTATAGGAGGGCGTCCTCAATCTCTTACGGTCACCAATCGAGACTGGGGAAGCGGTCCCTCAAGACGTCAACGTGCAGCTCCCGCAACAACGGGTCCCAGCAGGATCCCCAACCCATATGGTCGGCCAAGACCAGACCATTGTCTCCGTTGTGGCCAACCAGGTCACTGGTCGAATGCTTGCCCTCAACGCCCTGCAGCACACTTAACTACGAATGAAGGCGGCGCGAAAGGTCAATTAACAGAAGACAATCCTGAATTGGAACAGGCTGAAAAGGGGGACACAGAAGATGTCGATTGGCTGACTGAAGATCATGGGGAATCGCTAGTAGTAAGACGACTACTTTACGCTCCCAGGAAGGAAGTGCACCTATAACGACATAATATTTTTCGCGCAAAGTGCACCGTGCAGGGAAAAATCTGTGATGTGATCATAGACAATGGGAGTAGCGAAAGTATTATCTCAAAAACTATGGTGGATAAGTTACATCTGCCTATGACGAAGCACCATACCCCTTACTCTATCGGTTGGATCAAGAAGGTGAACGAAACAAAGGTAACTCATCAATGCATTATCTCATTTTCCATTGGTAAAAGCTATAAGGACGAGGTCCTCTGTGATGTGGTTGACATGGAAGCCTGCCACATGTTACTTGGGCGGCCATGGCAATCGGATCGAGATGAGACACACGGTGGACGGGAAAACATATACATGTTCACCAAGGATGGTCGAAAAATTGTTTTGGCCTCTATGACACCAGAGAAACACCCCGAAGCTTCTAAAGTGGAGGGAAACTCTCTCCTTACCATTCACAAGTTTGTTAAGGAATCAAAGGAAACGGTCGAAATATATGCCATTATGGTAAAAGGCGAAGAGTCAGGATCCTCTAATATTCCTCAACGCCTTAAACCTTTGTTAGAAGAATTCCAAAGTACTTGGCCTGGAGATTTACCTGATGCGTTGCCTCCCATGCGAGACATTCAACATCACATCGACCTTGTCCCAGGGTCCAGTTTGCCCAACCGACCGCACTATCGGATGAGTCCGAAAGAGTGTGAAATTTTAGAGGGACAAGTAGAGGAACTGATCTGTAAGGGTGTCATTAAAGAGAGCATGATCCCGTGTGCCGTTCCGGCACTCCTTACCCTAAAGAAAGACGGAACTTGGTGCATGTGTATCGATAGCCTCGCGATCAATAAAAAAACAGTTAAATATCGATTTCCAATACCGCGGTTGGATGACATGCTTGACATGCTCGAGGGCTCCAAGGTGTTCTCAAAACTGGACTTACGGAGTGGTTACCATCAAATCCTTATTAGGCCAGGTGACGAGTGGAAAACGACCTTCAAGACCAAGGAAGGGCTATATGAGTGGCTGGTTATTCCCTTCGGTTTGACCAACGCACCAAGCACCTTCATGCGTTTAATGAACCAAGTGTTGAAGCCGTTCATTGGCCATTTTGTTGTCGTTTACTTTGACGACATCCTAATATACAGTCAGGATGAAACGGAGCACACGACCCACATCAGAAAAGTGCTACAAGTGTTGGCCGACAACAAGCTATACTTAAATCTGAAAACGTGTAGCTTCTTAACTGATCGATTATTGTTTCTGGGGTTCATTGTGTCGTCCACGGGTATCCGAGTGGACGAAGAGAAAGTTCGAGCTATTCGGGATTGGCCGACTCCGACGAACATTCATGAGGTACGAATTTTTCATGGGTTGGCGACCTTCTATCGTCGGTTTGTGCGGAACTTCAGCAGTATCGTCGTGTCGATTACCGACTGTATGAAGAAGGGTCCGTTTCAATGGACCAAAGGGGCAGAGAAAAGTTTTACAGAAATTAAACATCGGTTGTCCACTACCCCGGTCTTGGTACTCCCTAATTTCGATAAGTTGTTTGAGGTAGAATGTGATGCACATTGGGGGAGTCCTTTCTCAGGAGGGCAGGCCAGTTGCCTTTTACAGTGAGAAACTCAGCGACGCACGACAGAAGTGGTTGACCTATGAGCTTGAATTATATGTAGTGGTTCAGGCACTACGCCATTAGCGCCATTATCTTATTTAAAGGGAATTTATACTGTACACTGATCATCAGACCTTAAAATTTGTCAATACTCAGACTAATGTGAATCGTATGCATGCTAGATGGATTTTGTTTTTACAGGAATTCATGTTCGTTCTGAAACATAAGTCAGGGCAGCAGAACAAGGTAGCCGATGCACTTAGCCGACGTGCATCCCTTCTTATCACCGTGAGCAATGAGGTGGTCGGATTCGATTGTCTCAAGGAACTTTATGTCGACGACGAGGATTTTGCAGATGCATGGAAAAAGTGCCAAGAGGGTCACCCAAGTGACATTCTAATTCAAGATGGTTTCCTCTTCAAAGGAAATCGACTTTGCATTCCGCAGAGTTCGTTACGGGACAAAATTATTATTGAGCTGCATGGCGGTGGCCTCGGCGGTCATCTAGGACGAGATAAGACTCGAGCGATGGTGGAAGAGCGGTATTACTGGCCGCAACTTGCTCGTGATGTTAGCAGGGCGGTATAACGATGTCATATTTGTCAAACCGCTAAGGGGCAATCTCAAAATACAGGTCTTTAGACGCCATTACCCGTGCCAGATGTCCCTTGGGAGGATTTATCTATGGATTTTATATTAGGGCTCCCACGAACACAACACGACATGGACTTAGTGTTCGTGGTGGTAGACCGATTCTCTAAGATGGCACACTTCATTCCGTGCAAGAAGACATTTGATGTGGTACACGTTGCGAACCTTTTCTTCAGAGAGGTTGTGCGACTACATGGGATTCCTAAGACGATCACTTCAGACCGGGACACAAAGTTCGTTAGCCACTTTTGGCGAGCCTTGTGGAATCGGTTCGGTACACGACTTCACTTCAGCAGTGCTTATCATCCACAAACAGATGGGCAGACTGAGGTCGTTAACCACACATTGGGGAATCTCATCCGTTGCCTTTCAGGTGACAAACCGAAGCAGTGGGACATGGCCCTGGCTCAAGCAGAGTTTGCGTTCAACAACATGGTAAACCGATCGATAGGAAAGTCTCCGTTCCAGATTGTTTATGGGTGCGTGCCTCGTCACACACTCGATTTGGTTCCCCTGCCCAAGCTTCCGGGCATGAGCGTTACAGCTGAACATATGGCAGACCGAATCATGGACATACATTAAGATGTGTGCAACAAATTACAGACTTCGAACGAGAAGTACAAAGAAGCTGCCGACAAGCATCGATGCACCAAAGTGTTCGAAATAGGTGATCAGGTGATGGTCCACCTACGTAAAGAGCGATTTCCTACCGGGACCTACAACAAGTTGAAACACATGAAGATTGGACCGGTACTGATCATTCGCAAGATCAATGACAATGCCTACGTTGTTGATCTTCCGGATGACATGGAGATTTCAAGGACTTTTAACGTGGCAGATCTGTACCAATATCATGAACCAAAGCTGGACGAGAACTCGGGGTTGAGTTCTTTCGAAGTGGAGGAGACTGATGTAAAACGGGTCGCTGATTATTTCATGGCCCAGATGGAGCAAAAGAAGATCGGTCGGGGTCGAAAGTGATCCGGACCGTCAGGACAGTAAATCGGCCGTATCTCACAATCCGGAATGAGTCACGGGACGTATAATATATCAATTTGGGGTAGCTCGAGCTACTTTAGCCAACCAACCTTGCTACGCTGGGTTGCCCAGGCTGGAATCGCGAGATTCGACCATATCGACGGTCATTAGGCTAGTTTATTTTCAGTTTTACTATTTATAGTAAGTTTGAATTTGATCATAACTTTGCATCTGTAGGGCTTTAGAGTTAGTGCCCAACATGAAAAGGGCTTAGAATATTTAGTAGAACAACGTGGTTGAGGCCGTTTGATAACTTTTTATTTTTAGCCGAAAACCAAGAGTTCTAGTAGGATTGAATGACTTCTATAAATAGTAAGTTTACTATTTATAGTAAGTTGCGTTTTCTAGGAGTTTAAGTTGGAGTTGGATTCTGATACTTTACCTAGGGTTAGTTTCCTATTTATATGCATTGTAATTTCATTTTTTATTCATTCAATCATCAATAAAGCAATTATTCGGAATTTATTTCCTCTTTTTATCTTTTATTTCTTCTCGTGGATTCGAGAAACTATCGGTTAGGGAGACGGTGATCGACCTACCACGTCCTCCCTGCGTCAGTTGCCCAGCTAACAGGGTGGGTGTCTTGCATGACTAACTTAAAAAAAATAAAAAATAAAAAAAAATGACACCTCATCATTCGAAATGCAAGGCCTTCTTGAGAGAGAGGAGTGGGTTGGAGCATGTCAAAGAGAAGATCAGATTTGCGGGATTTTTATGTTCAAATTTTTTTTATAAAACCACCCTTTTAGACTCCTAACAGGCCGGGCTAGACTGATGGGTTTTTTAGACAATTCGCTCAAGCCCAGCTCGTATTGAAACGGGCTGATATTCCAGCCCGAGCCCAGGCCAAGATGTACCAGGCCTGAGAGCCCATCGGGAAAGCCCGGCCTATTTACAACCGTACATGCAAGCTGCGCAGCAATGACAAGGGGGAGACGTCGGATGCAGATTGCCTAGGAAAGCGTTTAGCAGGAACTTCCTGCCACACGGGAAGCTAAATTGGGCCAACGTGATGCTTGTGAGAAATCCATCTCGGTAGTTAGCTTTGCCACATCATGTTAGGACATGGGCTAAAAAATGAGCAGAACCCAAACTCAAGTGAGAGCATGACAGGAAATAATGAGCACCATTGAAACATTAGTGGGGCCACGAGTTTTGAATAAGTTTTTGTGTCTTCAATTCATCCCAGCAGAAATGACCTTATGATCGGTATGGACGGCATATAAACATCACAGTGGACCCCAAGGAGGTTGCAATCGTAGGCATTTCCCTACCCACTTTTTCTTGTCTTTGGCCCACTTGAGTTTTGGATCTTGCCTCAGTTTTGGGTCAAGTCCTAACCGTTGGAAGAGACTTCAAACTTGCTTTTTTAGGGTGGTTGACCGGTCGGGCAAACTTGACTCGTTTGAGTTTCGGCCAGGAAGGTAGCAAGGTTTCTAGACAGATTTTGGGCTATTTCGATCGGTCGGTGGTGTGCTCCGACCGATCGGCTGTTGGGGCAGACGTGACGAATTTAGTATTTTTCCTCTCTGGATTGTTTTTGCCATGTCCGACCGGTTGGCCAATGGGGTCCGACCGGTCGGCTGTATTGGTGGTGATATATGCAGATACGTGGTTCTATGTTAGTTGTTTCTAATTTTTGTTTGTTGCCTATATAAACAGGTTATAACTGAGATTAGAATATATCCTAAGGTGGTCAAGGTTTCCTAAGTGGATTAGGAAGAGGAGAGAGTATTTTGAGAGAGAGAGAGAGCTTGGGTTTTATTTTGGGTTTCCTTGCTTGTGGGCTGTTCATCTCTTTAATATTCTGATTCATAGTAGATCGCTTTGTGCTATAGCTTTTTAACCGTTGAGGGATTTTTTCCACGTAAAATTGGATTGTCTCTGCGTAGTTGATTGCTTGTGGATGTGATTGGTTGGATTGTGTTGTTCTCCTTTGACTCATATTCTGCTGTGGGTGTTCCGCTTTTGCTTCCACTGCCAGCATTTTTTCCAACAGTTATAACATGTGTGGAAAAGTAGATGGACTGAGTGGATTTCTCACAAATATTATGGTGGGTCCCAATTAAGCATACGGCTGCTGGGAGTCCCTGCTAAGGGCTTTCGCAGGCAATCCACGTCCATTGACGGCTATTGACGAGATGCGATTCGAATCCTACTCGTGTACCAATGTGGCAAATGTGTGCAAGCTCAGGTACTTTCATAAGGTGAGCAGGGGCTCATTCTGTTCCCTGGTTCAAATTTGGGCTTATCACCGATTTGGTCACACGTCTATGGACGAGTGCATGGTTTTGACACACTGATAAATTGCACGCATTCATCTTAAACGTGTGTCCCGGCTGATAACCATATCTTCTTGAATTTCAGGGCGTGGAGCATTTACGGTGAGGCCCACTTGCCAATGGTCCGTGATCCACACACATTGTAGGATTTACAAAGGACAATCCGGCAACTGGCCTATATATGGACCTTTAGTATACACACGTCAGAGTGCACCATAGTTAAAAAAAAAAAAAAAAAAACCCGGTGAATGAGTCAAGTCTATACTTGGCTGAGTCAGGGCTCGATCGGCCAGACTCACCTGAGTAGGGTACTGACTCAGGTTGTCGAACCAGATCGGTCCCACCAAATCTGAGTTGACTCTTAAAACAATGGAGGGTACAGGGACTTGATCATAGAGTATACCTGCAACTGGTCATCAACGTTAACAAAGAAAGCTCCATGGATCAACGGCACATCGAACCATGTACCGTCTTTCATGACCTGCAGACCCGGGACATCATCATGCTGGACCACCGTCAGGCAGTTGGAGTCCGTGTGAGACCCGAGAGCAAGCGTTAGATCTGGGTTCGGGCATGGCGGGTAGTAGTTGATCTGCATTGTTTGGTTTTGCTTTCCAGCGCATTGGCTACCTAGTCTTTGTCCAGGCCCAGGCTTTCTGAGATGGCCTCAAGCAACTTTAGTGTCAATGATCGGACGGCCGTTGCATATTCACCAGCTATTTTGTAATTCACATTTCATAGGTTTCTGATGACCTCCACTCTTGATGGACCATGCTTCAAAATCTCATCGATTGGATGGATCTTGACCCTTGGTTTGGTAGCAATCAAATGGGCATTTAAAAAATTAACATCACTCGTACAAATTCAAAGCGAACGCACCGCTCGCTCTTGCCGCCCCAAAAGATGATCTAGGTCGTTCATCTAGGTCCCAATATGTAGGTTGTCCAAGGTGAAAAACTTACTCACCGGAAATTATCATATTCCACACATGCGTTGAAATCACCTTTCACCTGTGAGATGTTTTCCGAGAACTGGAATCGTCGATCTACTGCAACTGTTTTAGGCAGTGCATAAAAAAACCGAAGCTCTTTGGGGCTCATCATGTTGTATATGTCAAATCCACTACGTCCATCAGTTACGTTCCTCAATTCTAGGCCCTGGGGCCAAAAATCAGCCAGATCCATAATTCAGGTGGGCCACACTATAGGGAACAATTGGATAGAACCCCAATTTCTGTGTGGGACCACCATTGTGTGAATCAACAGACTGAATGGAAAATAGAGAAATCATCTTGATCCAAATTCAGGCGGGCTATGTCTTGTGAACTTGGTGGTTTTAGGCACAATTTTTCACTACTCCCATGGTGTGGCCCACATGAGCTTTTTATTCCCAGATATTTTGAGTGGAAGGTGAACATCGAGGTTATCGCCTGGTCGACTGAGTGGATTTCACATATACAACATGGTGGTCCGCATAGCGTGTAAAAGAGGCGTAGACAGTTCCAGTCCGTTTTTATTGAGGCCCATCTATGCTATCTGGAGCTTTCAGATTGTCAGCCTTGATCACTACGAATAGGACAGAAGGAGCAACTTATGTAAATCATGACCGTTATATGTCAACCATTGTTGAAAAAATAAGAGCCGTTATTTTCAAAATAAGAGCGTTTTCATGGCCTAACACAACATAGAGGCTTACTGTAGTAATTGCTGATGCATGGGAAAAATATAATAATGAAAAAAAAAAAAACATTGGCACCATAGTGATTGGATTTTGGGTCATGTTCCAGCTTGAATGTAATCAGCTTTCTCCTTTAATAAATTCTTCTTTTTGAAAAAGATTAAATTCAAAAAAAAAAAAAAAAGCAGATTCTAGTAGCTAAATGACATGAATAAAATGATTGAAAGATTTGAAACATTTCAAAAAGGAGATATTGATGTAGAGTGGGTCATCGACTATTTCATGGCTCAACTGGACCAAAAGAAGGCCAGTTGGTGATTGGGATAATCAGCCACGTAAAATAGTCGTATCTAACGATTCCGAATGAGTTTATAGACATACAATATATGATTTTGGGGTAGCTCGAGCTACTTAAGCCAACTAACCCAAGTTGCACAAGCCGGAATTGTGAGATTCGACTTGATTGTAGGTTGTTAACTTAGTGTTATTTAAATTTTACTATTTATAGTAAGTTTTGTTTTGATCATATCTTTTGATTTGTAGGGTTTTAAAATTTGTGCCAAACATAGAAAGGGCTTAAAAAAGTATGTAGAACCACGTGGTTGAATCGGATAATTTTTTTTTTTCTATTTTTGGCCAAAAACCACGAGTTCTAGTAGGAATAAGAGATTTATATAAATATTAAGTTTACTATTTATAGTAAGTTGGGGTTTCTAGGAGTTTGAGTTTGAGTTTGAGTTAAAGTCTAATACTTCTCTCTAGGGTTTAATTTATTATTTGAAGCATTATAGAGACTTTTTACTTTGTGAATCAATTATTTCATAATTTCTTCAGAATTATTTTCATTTTATCTTATGTTATTCTTCTCATGGATTCGAGAACTACCCGGTGAAAAAGATGGTGATTGACCTCCCACATCCTCCCTGCATCAGATCTTCTTCTTCTTCTTCTTTTATTATTATTATTATTTTTTAATTTGGTATCTTCATGCGTTGTTGTTGCTCGGCTCATCATATGAACGGTTTGAATAATTGGAAGTTGAGACATGACACAATTCCAGCAGCTATATGCCAACACAAGTTTCAAGTATTTATCCAAAACCACTGAATCGGTACTGGTATTGTCCATTGCAGACACAACTATATCAGCCAGGATCAGCTCAAAACAGGGCAGGACACTGTCGATACAACCTGCGTCCTACAATGCGCGCACCAAATTGATTTTTAAACCATGTGTCAAACCTCCACAATGTTAAGTAACTATTTTCATTACAGCTGGTGTTCTAGCTTTTTTAGTGTTATTGTTTTCAACTTGCCCTAAATGCTCTCTCTCTCTCTCTCTCTCTCTCTCTCAAAATCAATCAATATATGAAAAACTAATCTATAAGATGGTTGATTGTGTGGCCAAGAATCGATGTGTTCTTGTAAAGGGTGACAAGGGTGCCGAAGGTAATCCCTCCAAAACATGACATCCTCCTTCGTAGGGTTGAAGCTGGTGGAAACTCGAGTACTTTTGTGACAGTCACTTGAGTACAAATATGCTTTTTCTTCCATTGACTGTTGACAGATCTCCCCTGCAACCCTCATCATATCTCCCATAAGCGTCTCACTTATCCCATGGTTAAAAACCTTCTCAGCCATTTAAAAAAGAAAAAAAAAAAAACGAAGAAAGTGAGAGAGAGAGAGACGTATGATGGATGTGCCACGTGGAGTTCATGAAATGCTTGTTAGAAAAAAAAAATAAAATAAATAAAAAATAGGGGAGCCTCTACAAGAGCCTATTTATTAACAAGTAATGGAGCTTCTTGTTTCTTTTTATTTATTTATTTGTTTTTGTCCACCAAAATAAGCATGGAGCTTCTTTCCTATGTAACCTTCTCTCATTCTTAACAAGCAATGAACCTTCTTCTAGACTTATGCGATCATGGCCTGATTTAAAATTGTGTCACTAAGATGGTTTGTGCTCTGGGGTTTTCAGCCATCGAAGAAATGTGGGTGGTAGATTGATGGTCTGTAAGCTGGCTCTTAGTCATTGATTGGCTAAATCGGCAAGCCGCTCTCTAATCAAACTACTCCAGCTTTTGCCGCATGGTCAGGATGACCATATCATGAACAATGACTACATCTTGTGCATCCAAAGTCAGGCTATTTCACTCCTCAAGTGGGCCACAGCGTAAAAAATAAATAGACCATTGAAACAATCTTTCAAGCCGCAAGTGAAATGTCCCAACTTTTAGGCCCATCCACACAATAACCTTCCTTGTGAACTGTTCAGATGGTCCCACGAGATCCCATGCATGGCACACATACATCATAATAAGTTAAGAGCTTTGTTACTATATATATATATATATATATATATATATATATATATATATATATATATATATATATATAAGTTAAGAGCTTTGCTAAAAAAAAAAAAAAAAAAGAGCCCTAATGCAGCACACGCCATCACATATGTCGCCCCTCGAGGACAGGGGTCATATCCAAGCCATCCATCAGAAGGGTACTGCCATGTTGATACCCTATCTCGAGAATCAGGTTGGTCAGGTTGTTAGGTGAGGCACAAATAACTGAAAAAAATATATGGTTGTGAAAAATTCAGCCCAAGTTTTCTAACACGTAAACTTATTTTCTGATATCATGGCTTAATCTACTGAATGGACCATCTGTATCATTGGGCACTAACTTCTGCCCGTTGAGGTCCACCCGACGGATGGCATGGATATTGCATCTACCTGCCATGCTGGCATATTTGGTGGCAAGTGACTTGTATATACACGTGTGGGCCTAACAAAGCTGGTAACATAATAGCATTTTTCATATTTTATTACTTCGAATTAAAAATCCATCATCCTTGCAAGCCTGCCTTAACTTTTCTATTACTTGTGGTCTTGATGGGCCATCAAGTTCTTGAAGATCAATGGTTGTCACGTAAGGTAATGGAGTTACATGAAGCAGTGATTGGCGTTCTTCATCAGAAACCAAGTACTTGGGAGGTATGGTAGGGTTGGTAGGTTTATCTATGTTCGTTGACACCACGTTCAAAATGCCCATCGAAGTATCCAAACCCTCAATAGCCGTACTTGCCATAAGAAGATGAAAGATAGATCAAAAACCTTTTCAAGTACATGGAAAAAGCTGGTGGTATGAGGTTGGTATTTATAGACAAAAAGGTGCGGAGTGGATAAGTGTATCAATGGATTTTTACTAAGACGATGGACAGATGGTCGTAGTAAGCAGGCGCGGCTTCGGATCCTAGATCCTCCGAGGTCGATAGGATCCTGGACTGTGCGGCCCACCGTGATGTATGTTCCTTATATCCATGCCGTCCATCCATTTTGAAAACTCATATTAAGGCATAAGCCCAAAAATGAAGTAGATCTAAATCTCAATTGGACCACAATACAGGAAACAGTCGTAATCAACCATTAAAAACTTCTCATGGGCCCCAGTTTTGGATCAAGCTGATATTTCCAGTTTTGGATCAAGCTGATATTTGTGTAGTCTCTTCATCCAGTTCTTTGTGATCTTGTCAACCGGTTGGATGGCAAATAAACATTGTGGTTGCCACATGAAGTTTTTAATGGTGGGGATTCATTCAAGACTGTTTCCTGTGGTATACTCCACCAAAATTTTGGATCTGATTCATTTTTGGGGTCATGCCTTAAAATGAGCTGTCAGAATGAATGAACAGTGTGGATGTAAGGCACATACATCACAGTGGGCCCCACAGTTAGGGATCAATGACCTCGTTGGATCAGGGGATCCACCCAAACTGCGCCCTAGGAAGCAAGGAGAGACAGGGATCGCCCAACCCATAAACTAGACTATCAAAACAAAGAATCAGACGCATCGTGAAGGAAGTTAAAGATTTTTTTTTTCTCATGTGAGCACCCGTGCACACTTTTACACATGTGCGATGGGCACAAAATCCGAATAGTCCGCATGATGTGGCACCCTATAAAACCTCTATGACCCATTTTTCAGCCTAATACAAAACTCTGGTGGGCCATAGTAAAGAGACGTAAGCCATAGTAATAAGAGGTAAATCAAGGGAGAAAACTGTCTCCTTTTGTCATGGCCCACCAAAGTTTTCGATCAAGCTGAAAGTTGGGTCATGGGGATTTCATGGGGTGCCGCATCATGTGGACTATTTTGATTTTATGCCCATGACATGTGCACAAAGGTGTGCACAAGTGCTCACCTAAGAAGTTAGGAAGCAATCATTTCATTATACCAGCGTTTTGGATCAGGTCCAAAGTTGGCCCTGGTCTTGTTTGGGGTGTCGCATCATGTCGATGGCTCAAACTTTAGGCTCACATCACATCACGTGTGATGGGTCCTCAAAAAGTGTTCACAATTCTCATGAGAACCGGTGCTCACAACTCTCAAGTCCAATCGATTGAACCACAATTTGCAGTCCACCCAGTGGATTGCTTCCAACTTGTTAAGGGCTTGTGAAATCCAATCCTCCTAATAAGTTGGCCCCACCATAAGGAACAGTCCATGAATTGTATATATGAATTGTATGAATTGTTTCTTGTGGTGGGGCCAACCTAATAGGAGGATTGGATTTCACAAGCACTTAACAAGTTGGAAGAAATCCATTGGGTGGACTGCAAATTGTGGTCCAACCGTTTGGACTTCAGAGTGACTCATAGAGAGAGAGAGAGAGAGAGAGAGAGAGATATGAATGCTCACCTACTAACCATCTCTCACTAGAACTCATGAGAACTTTTTGAGGACTCATCACAGGTGATGTGTCTCCAAAATCTAAGTCGTCCACGTGATGCAGCACCCCGAAAAACCCTTGGGGCCTAACTTTCATCTTGATCCAGAACTCTAGTGGACCATAGGAGAGAGAGAGAGAGAGAGAGAGAGAGAGAGAGATCAACGGAGGAAACTATTTTCATTTACCATGTCCTACCAGATTTGTGAACCAGGTTAAAAGTTGGGCTGGAGGATTTTTGGGGTGCTGCATCACGTGAATGGCTCAAATTTTGGGGACACATCACGTGTGATGAGCCCTCAAAAAACTTCTCACGAGTTATGGGAGAGATAGTCCGCCGGTGAGCATTTATATATACGGAAAAAGGTACTATGCGCTAGATAGTATGCATGTGAGCATTTATATATATGAGAAAACGTATTATGCGCTCGACCTAATGGGAAGTTTCCATGAGGTTGAGCTGTGTGGGCCCCACTATGGAGTGTTATGGGCATACACACCATCAGTCAGATGCACCATTACGTGGTAAGCCATGGGCCTAAAACTAAGGCCAATCCATGAATTGGGTGGACCACACCATAGAAAAAATTTAAGAGTGGATATCCACCCATTGAAACCTTTATGATCGTTTATAGGATGAATTGAGATGTGGTTGAGAAATCCAGCCAATCAATTATGTGTGTCCCACTTAAACAAGAGTTCGTGCCAAGTTTCATCTGTATCCAAAACTCAGGTGGGCCCCACCAAGTGCTTTTAGATGTTGTGGGCATGAGTTGATATGGCCCACTTGAGTTCGGGATAAAGCTTATTTCTAGGATATCCTATAAATAATAGGGGACCCACAAAATGAATGGTGTGGATGCCCATCACACATCACAGTAGGGCCCACACAGCTCGACCTCTTGGAAAATTACCATTAGGTCGAGCGCATAGTAGCTTTTCCTATATATAATATATATATTGTAAAGCAAAAAATTAAAAAATTGTAAAGCTTCTTTTCTTGTTTGCATTACATTGGAGGGTTTTCTCGATCGATGCACCGGCAAAAAATGACAGCTGAGTAGTGGTCACGTGGCTACCATATGCATAATGCATACATATACATCAGTCCAAAATTTTGGAATCTCATGTAAATGGAACAGAGCTCACAAATCAGAATGACCGTAGTTTAAAAACTAAAGAAAAACTCAGACTTGACTCATCCACTTGGCTCGACTCAAGCGCATGTCACTATAGCTTTACAAAAACTGGATTTGGTCATGACTCGCTGGAGCTTCATTGAAGACTGTTGACCTGACTAGATTGGATTCGGAAAATCTTGGAGCGGCTAAAAACACCCAATCTAACTTGACTCGACATGCCAAGACTAAACATTAATACTCATATCGCTGTGTGTTTCAAAAATTGAGTTCACTACAATTTCAACCAAGGTGTCAGCCCAAAACGGTAAAGAAACCAGCACTCTTGTTTGATTTTTTAATAGTGAGTTAAATGAGTTAACAAAACTCAACCCAAGCGGTTAATCCCATGATACCGTTGCTTTCGATACAAAAAATGACCAAACACCACTAAGCTACCTTCTTTGATGATTATGGTGGTGATTTGGAGCTTTTGTCTCAAACTCAATTTGAGCAATCTCCTCAATTTTATGTAGTTGTTGATGCCTTTCTTTTACTTTTTACATTTATGCTATGGGCAGTAGCTGTAACCAATGATTCAAGTATCGATATTGGTGTTGATGCATGCATCTCACCCTTGGATATAGAAGCATATCAAGTATCACATGAGAAATATTGCATGTATTGCGTTATGGTGAATTTTTCAAGAAAACTTCAATGGAGGTAATGAAGATATTGTTAAATACTTAGAATTCAAAAATTCATAAAAAATAAAAAAAAGTACAAATTATTGGGGTTAGGAGCCTCGCAATGGAAGCAATCAAAGCAGCGAGAAACAAACCACAATGACAATCACACAAGCAAATCAATACACACAAGAAGACAATCTGAATTTTATGTGGAAAAACCCCTCACGAGTAAAAAAACACGGTACAAAGTGACACCAATCTACTATGATATCAAAAGTTACAAGAGACAGAAGAAACACAATCTAGATCACAGCCCATAAGAGAAATCCCAAGCTAACAAAGTTAATTCTCACATGAGAAGGACAAACACAGCCCTTTCCCTCATCCTAGAGAACTCCAAGCTTCCTCCTAACTCTTTCTCTTGCCCTAGAACTCTCTCAATCCCTCTAGGAAACCTTGGCCCTTAGCGGCAACCCTAATCTCGGATTACATCTCCTTAAATAGGGAAAAATTGATATTAGAAACTCCTTGCGAAAAACCGCGCAAGAAACCAAGTCCAAAAAGGAAACCTATCGATCGGTCGCTAATGCACAAAAAACATTCCAGCGTGCTGTCTTAATCACCACTGTGACCAATCGGTTGGACGATCGGTCGGTGTCCTCTATGCATGGAGATTTGAGGTGTCCAATCCCGACAAACTCCACCACAATTCCAATCTTCATGCAACACCTTGTCACACACGTCTTCATCTCTACTCCATCATCATCATAGCTCCACCACTTCTCATGCCTCATCGACTTCATCGTTGCACCTTCACCACCCGATCTCTCATGTGGCCCTTGCGCGCATGCCACACACTAGCAACCATAGATCCTGCTGCCGATCCCACACCTCCACCATGAATAGTGCTCCCGATCAAACCCGATCGCAGTCGATGAACCTGATTGAGATATTGGCATACTGATCCACCTTCTTCCACTCTACTTCTTTCATAGATACTAATCATTTTCCATGTTTTTTTTTCACGGAATCCTTCTCCACATCGAATCTCATGCTAGAAGACGCCATTGATGCCTCGCCTCAGATTCTCTCTGCCTCCTTCCCAACTTTATCTCTTATACCACTTATTGGGGTTGGGAGCCCCGCAGTGGAAGCAATCAATGTAGTGAGGAACAAACCACAATGACAATCACACAAGAAAATCAACACACACAGGAAGACAATCCTAATTTTACGTGGAAAAACCCCTTACGGGTAAAAAACTACAGCACATAGTGACACCAATCCACTATGATATCAGAAGTTACAAGAGATAGAAGAAACACAACCCAGATCACAGCCCACAAGAGAAATCCCAAGCTAACAAAGCTAATTCTCACATGAGAAGGACAAACACAACTCTTTCCCTCATCCCATAGAACTCCAAGCTTCCTCCTAGTTCTTTCTTTTGCCCAAGAACTTTCTCAATCCCTCTAGGAAACCTTGGCCCATTGGCGACAACCCTAATCTCGGATTACATCTCCTTAAATAGGAGAAAACCGATATTAGAAACTCCTTGTGCAAAACCGCGCAAGAAACCAAGTCCAAAAAGGAAACATGTCAATTGGTCGGCTGACACTGCCGACCGGTCGGTAATGCCAAAAAAAGTTCCAGCATGCTGCTGTCTTGATCACCACCGTGACTGACCGGTAGCTGGCATCTGTGCATGGAGATTTGAGGCATCCAATCCCAACACAAATAACAAATTTCTTTTGTGTAGGATTCTAAACTATGCACCATCAAACAAAAGTGTTGCAACTTTGTTGAAAATCAATTCATATAATTTATGAATCATAACAGACATGTATGTAAACACAATCAATACATTTTAAAGATAAAAAGTAAGTGAAAATATACATGTGATGTGACCTCAATGTTGGTGGTTTTCGAGTTCTATGCTCGATGGGAAGTGAGCATTTTGAAAATTCAATCCTATAATTCTTCAAGAATTATCTTGTGTGATTATCTCTTATTTTTACAAAAAATCAAATACCAAAATTAAGGGTTTAAAGGTCGACCCTTCTACATGTCGCATTTAGATTATACATGAATCGATCTACGAGGCTTGCGAAAAGTGTTCCCTAAGGTTTTTTTTTTCTTTTTTTGTGATAGTCCAATTACATGTACCAATTTAAAGCATTACCTTTTAAAGACTTTTGAAACAACCAGATGAGTACCCTGTCATTGCCCCACACTGCATCAAGGTCCTCACAACACTCTTTCAAGTGAGCTATGGGACATCATGTATTATTGTATTTTCGAAATTTTGCTACCTCAAAATTGAGAGATACCTTCGCATTTGGGAATGGACAAAGGTTCCTTAACTTGGTGGGTAGAAGCTCCACCCCATGTTACTTTTTCAACTCGGCTATCATTACCATAATTGCTCTTCGAAGTGCTCTTAGAGCAACTTGACTTCCAATGAGGCTGAGTGAAGGGGTTTCGCCCCTATGATACTTACATTGCCTCCTCCCCATAGTGGTCAATCTTGTCAACTACCACATGACTCCCACCTGGGGGAGGCAAAATTTGATAGTTTTTCCCATTAGGAGAAATTTATTGGGCCGGAACTGGGATGGGATGTTGTTGGGAGAATGCCCCAACTTATGGAACATGCTTAAATTTTAACATGCAATGGATTGAAAATGAATGTAAGAAATATTTAACGAACTGTGCTAGAAAGAAAATTGACTCCCATTAAAGGGAGGTTGTCAAATTTAATTGGAAAAAGGTTGATTGGATTGATTGGCTTCCTTATGGGGAAGATCGGATCTAGCTTAAATTTTTGCTGACATGCATAGGTAGAGGATATTAAGTCTTGGTTACAAGAAGATATTATAATTGACTCCCATTAGGGGGAGTTGTGACGCGGGGAAGGATGTGATGAGGTCGATCATCGTCTTCCTTAGGGGATAACTACCTTAAATCCATGAAGCCCTATTGAATCCACAAGAGCTTTCTCAAATCCACGAGATTAGAAACGACTAAAGTTGGATAATATGATTGATAATAAGAGAGTTAACCCTAACAAAGAATTATAAAAGTATTTATATACTCTAAGTAAACTCTAAAACGTAATTAAAAAGCTATTAACCGAATAAGGAAACAAAAACGAAAAAATGCTCTAAACTACATCGTCCGTCGATCGCAGTCAATCGATTGACTTAAGCTTTTAAGCGATCAATCAATTCGGTCATTCGACCGAACAAGCTCCAAAGTATCCAGCAAGCAACTTGAATTTCCAGAGTAGTTTCGATCGATCGACATTGGTTGATTGGTCAACCGAAAGGGACCAAAAATGCCCAGAGAGGAATCTGGATTTTTCGCGTAGTTTCGATTGATCGGTTAGAATGATCGATCGACTGAACTATGTTGGTTCTTACTATCTTCTCTTGAGCTCCTTCCTCTTCTCTATCTGAGCCATGAATCTGTTCATGACCCATTCTACATCAGTCCCCTCCACTTTAAAAAAAACTCATCTTCAAGTTATCTTCTGGAGTCGATCGGCTCGCGATACTCATGCAGGTCTGCAGCGTTGAACATTCATGAGATCTCTAAGTCACCCAAAAGATCAACAATATAGGCGTCGTCATTGATCTTACAGAGGATAAGTACTGGTCCAATCTTCTTATTCTTTAGTTTGTTGTACATCTCGGTTAGAAACATGACCTTGTCACCCATATAGGCATACATCTCCTTGCATAGATGAACCATGACATTGTCGCCCATTTTGAATACCTTCTATCATCGATGTTTATTAGCTAACTCCTTTTATTTGTCATTAGAAGCTTATAGCTTGGCTTGAACATCTGTGTGAATGCCCACAATTTGGTCTGCCATATGTTTGGCAGCAACACTCACGCTCGGAAGCTTGGGCAAAGGGACCAAATCAAGCGTATGTCTTCAGATTTTCCAATGGAATGGTTCAGCATGTTGAATGCAAATTCTGCCTAAGCCAAAGATAAGTCTCACTGCTTCGGTTTATCACCAAAGATGCACTGAATTAGATTCCTAAGTATATAGTTTACAACTTCAGTTTACCCATCTGTCTGTAGGTGGTAGGCACTCTTGAACTAAAGTTGAGTGTCAAATAATTTCCATAAAGTCCTCTAAAAGCGACTGAGGAACTTCATATCACAATCATACGTAATGGACTTAGGGACATCGTATAACTGCACGACCTCTCAAAAGAACAAATTTGCAACGTGTGTCGAGAGTCTTCCTACATGGAATGAAGTGTGCCATCTTAAAAAATCTATCCACTACCATGAACACAGAATCCATGTCATGCTGGGTCCGTGGTAGATTAAGCATGAAATCCATGGACAAATCTTCCTAAAGGCCATCAGGTACAAATAATGGGGTGTAGAGACCCGTGTTTTGAGATTGTGCCTTAAAAGACTGGCATGTGACATTATTGTACTCCCTTACCAACTTCTTGCTTTAGTTGCGGCCAATAATATCACTCCTCCACATAAGTGATGGTCTTATCTCGGCGTAAGTCACTGTCGAGCCCACCCCCATATTGCTCCTAGATGATGTGCTCTCTCAAAGAACTCTGTGGGATATGCAATTGGTTCCCTTTAAAGAGGAAACCATCTTGAATATGTAAGTCACCGAAATGACCCTCCAAGCATATAGGCCACACGTCCTTGAAGTCGTTGTCCATTGCATACAATTCCTTGAGGTAGTCAAATCTGGCAACCTTGTTACTCATTGTAATTAGTAATGACGGACGATGGCTTCGTACATCTGCCACCTTTTTCTATTGCTCGGCTTTGTACTTCAGCATGAAAGCATGCACACGATTCTCATTAGTCTGGTTATTGATAAACTTAAGGGCTTGATGGCCTGTATAGAGAACAAACTCCCGTTGCCACCAATGTCGGAATGCCTGTATAGTTAAAGCTTATATGTCGACCACTTCTTGAGGGCATCACCAAGCTTCTCATTGTAGAAGGCTGCCAGCCTGCCTTCTTGTGATAAAACAACCCCCAATTCCGACATACGAGAGGCATCGCACTCAACCTCGAACAACTATCCGAAGCAAAGAAGTATTAGAACTAGAGTCGTTGATAATTTGTGTTTAATTTCAGCGAAGCTTCTATCAACTCCATCATTCCACTAGAATGGCTTGTGATCTTCATGCAGTTCGTGATCGATGCCACAATAGTCTTTAAAATTCTACACGGATCAATGATAGAATGTCGCCAACCTGTGAAAACTCTGCACCTCATGGATATTGGTCGGAGTTGGCCACTCCCTGATGGCGCATACCATCTCTTCATCCACACAAATACCCTGGATGTTACCACAAAGCCTAAGAACAAAAGTCTTTCAGTCAGGAAGCTGCATTTCTTCAGGTTGAGGTACAACTTATTCTCTGTTAGCACCTATATCACCTACTTAAAATATTCCATATGGTTTGCTTTACTCTGACTATAACTTAAGATATCGTTAAAGTAAACCATGACGAACTGCCCAATAAACATCTTCAGAACTTGATTCATCAACCACATGAAAGTACTTTCCGCGTTCGAAAGAACAAAAGGCATGACCAACCAATCATACAACCCCTCATTGGTCTTGAAAGTTATTTTCCATTTATCACCCAGCCGTATTCAAATATGATGATAGCCTATTCTTAAGTTCAACTTGGAAAACAGTTTGGCACCCTCAAGCATGTCCAGAATGTCGTCCAGTCGCAGTATGAGAAATCAATATTTTATAGTGATTTTGTTGATTGCTCAGCTGTCGACACACATGCACCAAGTTTGATCCTTCTTAGGAATTAATAATGTCGGGATGACACAGGGACTCATGTTTTCTCGATATAAACACTTACGGATCAATTCATCCACTTGTCCTTAGAGGATCTCGCACTCCTTCAAACTCATCCGATAGTGAAGACGGTTAGATAGACTAGCCCTTAGGACAAGGTCTATGTGGTGCTGAATATCCCGTATGGGGGCAACCCATCAGGTAAGACCTCGGGCCAGATTTTCTTAAATTCATTCAACAAAGGTTTCAAATTTATAGGAATGTTTATGGGCTCTACACGTTCGCCCTTCACAACATATGCATACACCTCTCTCGTCTCCTTGGATTCCTCAATAAAATTCCAAATAGTTACAAGAGAATTTTCTTCAAATTTAGAAGCTTTGGTGTATGCTTATAAGCCCATAGGGACGAGGATTTATTTTTGGCCGTCCTTGATGAATATATAAACATTATCTTATCCTTTGTGGACTATATCACAGTTTGACTACCACGACCGACCAAGTAATATGTGGCAAGCCTCCATATTGACTACATCACACACTACTTAGTCTCTATAGTGTTTTCCAATAGAAAATGAGATAGTGCATTGCTTAGTTACCTTAGTCTCATTAACCTCCTTGATCTAGTTGATCAAGTAAGAAGAGGGATGATTTTCAGTCTTTAGCCATAATTTCTTCACCATGACTCTCGAGACGATGTTTTCTCTATTGTCACTGTCTATGATCACATTAGATTTTGTCATTCACTGTACGCCGCATGCAGAATATGTTGTATTTCTGCGGGTCCACCACCTTCTCAAGGTGTAAAAGAATCTTCTCATGATTAAAGACTCGTTGTGACCTTCGGTTAGCAAATTTCCTTCATCTACCTCCTTGTCTACTACTTACTTCACCTCATCAATATCTAAGTATCCTACCATATCTTTAGTGTCAAGTGACAAATTTTGCATCTTTAACCGTACTTTCATCTTTCATGTACATGAATTATGTAGCTAAAGTGATCTAATTATATGTGTTTTTGTGTTTGTAAGGGATTGAGGGAATCCTGATTAATTTGAGTTAAAAAGACGATTTAAAGTTCAAGAGATGGTGATTCGAACATGTGGATGAAAGAAGATCAAAAGAAAATTGCACGATGCTTGAAAAGTGCAGGAAAAGTGCAAGAAAAGTATGAATCCAGAACTACAGGGCTAGAAAAAGCAATATGCAGAAAGTGCAAAAATTAGCCCTAGGGCTGCTGAACTGCAAATTTTGAGAAGGTGCATAGTCTATAAAATGGGGAACAGATTCCACAAATTTTATTTCAATTTTTTCCTTTTTCTTTTACATTTTTTTCCTAGGAGTTTCGAGAGAGAGAGAGAGAGAGAGAGAGAGAGAGAGAGAGAGATTTTTACTGGAATATTTTGCATTAATTATTTATTTTTCTTTCAATTTATGCAAGTTCATTAAGGTTTATTAATATCTTTGGATTAATTCAATTTCTCTTTTATTCTTGCAATTCTTCTCCTCTTTTTTTTTATTCTTTTCTTTTCCATTTTCCTTTTTAAACATGTGCCTCTAATTCTCTTCTAGCCAAAGCTAAAGGGAAGCATATGGATTCAATGAATTTTTTATCATGATGATTCCTTAATGATTCCATGATGAAATTTAAGATTGGTACATATTATCATGTATTAGAAAAATATTTGATCCATCATGTGATAACGATATGATGAGTGCTTAGATTTAGCTAATACAGATTTCTTAGATAGGAGAGGCTTTTGACCTTCAACATTATTTGATTTGTGATCTCATGGATCTCAAATGTTTACAATCTCTGGAGCTCAAAAGTATGTTTTAACGATGTAGAAACTTGAGGTCTAATCCTTAACAGTTTTCTACTTCTTTTTTAATGCTTTAATTGTTAAACATTCCAACTAGATAGACCATAATGCTCTGATCTAATTGAGTTATCTTTATCAGTCATGATAGATGGTTTATTAAGTCCGTGTGTGGAACTTCAATGCTTTGGTTTGATTTTTCCATATCAATACAAATCCTTAATCTATAATTACTTTTGGAATAAATCATTTGATACATGTTTCCATTACCTGTTTAGTTAATCTATGGGAAGCTTTATTAATAAATTGTCTTCATGGGATCGACCATGTACTCACAAGAATATTACAATTGAACCTCTGCACTTGGAGGATATCAACCAAGTTTTGGCGCTGTTGCTAGGGACGGTATCGCTAGACCCTTAAGTAAACTCTTCTAAAGGATTTCCCATTTGAGTGGAGGAATGATTGTGCAAGTGCATTTGATAAATTGAAAATATCTCTTACCATTGTAGCCATTATGCGACCACAAGATTGGACACTTCGTTTTGAGTTGATGTGCAATGCAAGTGATTATGTAATAGGGGCCATTTTGGGCCAAAGGAAAGATAAAAGACCTTATGTTATTCACTACACGAGTAAAACCTTAAACTTGACCCAAATTAACTACTCAACAACTGAAAAAGAGTTACTGCAGTAGTATTTACTTTGGACAAGGTTATGTCCTACTTGTTAGGATCCAAAGTGGTCGTGTTCACCGACCACTTGCCTTTGAATTATTTGTTATCTTACAAAGATACAAAACCAAGACTTTTGAGATGGATCCTCCTACTTTAGGAATTCGACTTAGAATAAAAGATATGAAATGGGTAGAGAACGTAGTGGCCGATCGTCTTTCCCGATTTATCTTAAACGACTCCATTGAGGAGACATATATCCATGACACATTCCCCGATGAGCAATTATTTACAGTCTCCCACCTCCCTTGGTATATAAATATAGCAAATTATCTTGTGACAGGTAGAGTGCCACATCATTAAAAGGCACAAGATAAAAATAGGTTTGAAATCGAGGTGAGGAGCTTCTTTTGGGATGACCCGTACTTTTATAATTACGGGGTTGACCAAATCATTCGCAGGTGCATCTCGGAAGATGAGATCCATAGTGTCATTTCCTTTTATCACACAAAAGCATGTGGTGCCACTTTTCTACTAAGAAAACCACTGCAAAAATTTTGCAGTGTGGTTTCTATTGGCCCACCATGTTTAAAGATACCTATACTTTCTGTATTGCTTGTGACCGTGGTTAAAGGTTGGAAGGTGTATCCTGGCGTAATATGATGAAATATTTGATTGTTGGGGCATTTATTTTATGGGACCTTTCCCACCTTCTTTTGAATTTCATTACATATTGGTTAGTGTGGACTGTCTCCAAGTGGATTGAGGTGGTTCCATGTAGGACCAATGATAGCAGGGTGATCCTACGATTCTTTAAACATAATATATTCTCTAGATTTGGAACCTCCAAAGCCATCATTAGTGATGGTGGGTTTCACTTTTATAATAGGCCATTTGAAACCTTGATGAACAAATATGACATAAAGCACAAAGTGAGTACCCCATACCATCCACAAACAAGTGGGCAAGCCAAAATTTTTAATTAGGAAATTAAAAGGATTTTGGAAAAGACTATAAGACCGGATATGAAGGATTGGTCTCTTAGACTATCCAATGCTCTCTGGGCTTATAGGACTATTTATAAGACCCCGATTGGAATGTCCCCGTATAGATTGATGGAAAGGTGTGCCACTTGCCTGTTGAATTGGAGCATAAGGCATACTAGGTAATTAAGAAATTCATCTTTGACGTGGATCAAGCAAGTGGGCAAAGGAAATTAGGGTTAAATGAGTTGGAGAAGCTGAGGAGAGACTTCTATGAAAACTCTAAAATTTATAAGGAAAGGACCAAGGCCTTTCATGATAAAAACATTCTGAGGAAGACCTTTAAACCTCAGCAAAAGGTCTTACTTTATAATTTTAGACTCCAACTATTTCCAGGTAAGTTAAGATCAAGATGGACATGCCCATTCATAGTGAAAATGTTCATTCTCATCGGGTCATTGAAATAAAAAATTAATATAATCACTACAAGAGAACGGCTTTTTACCGACGAAAGTATTACCGACGAAATTATTTTCGTCGGGAAAAATCATTTTTCCCGACGAAATATAGAAATCGTCGGTAAAAATCATTCCAGCTTCCCGCCACGGTTCCTGCCATACACTTTTACCGACGAAATTATAATTTCGTCGGTAAAAAGTTTATTGCCGACGAAGATACATGTCGCTAAAAAATAAAACAGCAAATTTTACTTTTACCGACGAAAATTCCCGTCGGTAAAAGCGAAAACTTTTACGGACGAAACTTGTCGTCGGTAATAATGTGCAATGTGTGATTCTCGCCAAGAAAAGAGATGACTTTTACCGACGAAAATTTTCGTCGGTAAAAGTTTTCATAAGGACTTTTACCGACGAAGAAAAACTTTTACCGACGAAAATTTTCGTCGGTAAAAGTCATCTTTTAAGTTACCCGATCGCCCTCTTTTCTCTCATTCGCTCTCTCTCTCTCTCTCTCTCTCGCGGCTATCTCCCTCTTTCTCGCGGCCATCTCCCTCACTGCCGACCACCGGCCGTCCGTCACCGGCGGCCACCCGACCACCGACCCCCAGCCGGCCACTGACGCCGTCGTACGCCGTCACCGACGCCACCCGCGCCTCTAGCAGCCACCGTACGCCGCCGCCTCCGCCGGTAAGCGTCTCCCCCTTCCTTCTTCCTCCATTTCCTCTCTCTCTCTCTCTCTCTCTCTCTCTCTCTCTCTCCTCGTTGTTCATTGTGGGGCCCACTGCCAAAATCCAAAGCATGTGGGTCCCATGCGCCATCTCTGTCCAGTGCATGTGGGTCCCACCGTTGCTGTCCATTGCATGTGGGTCCCACCGTTGCTGTCCATTGCATGTGGGTCCCACCGTCGCTATCGCTGTCCATTGCATGTGCGTGGGGTCCGCCTTAGCTGTCCACGATTTGGTGGGGCCCACTGATTTAGTAAATCCCTAATTAGGGATTTTGAAATTAAAATCCCCTAATTAGGGATTTCGAAATTAAAATCCCCTAATTCCTTCCTTAATTAGGGATTTTAATTTGTGATTTACAAATTAATAAAAATCATGATATACAATAAATGTGGGGCCCACCGTCGCTGTCCACTGCTCGTGGGACCCACCCTCACTGTCCACTGTTTTGGATCAAGCATATATTTGTGTGGAGTAAACTCTGTGGGGCCCACAGTGATTTACGTATTTTATCCACTCCGTCCATCCATCTTAGCAGGAAATTTTAGGTATGGTGCCCAAAAATGAAGCATATCAAAATCTAAAGTGGACCACACCACAAGTGTGAACTGAATGTGTATCATTGAAAAATTCTTGGAGGACACAGAAGTTTTGGATGAAGCTGATATTTGTGTTTTCCCTCATCCATATCCATGTGATCTTATGAACAGGTTGGATGACAGATAAAGATCACTGTAGGGCCTGAGAATGGTGGAAATCATTATTCCCACTGTTTCCCATGGCATGGTCCACTTGAGAGTTGGATATGCTTAAATTTTGGGCTCAACCACTAAAATGAGGTGGAAAAACATAAGGACGGAATAGATAAATCACATACATTCTAGGTGGGCCCAACTGAGTTTACTCTACACTCCGCACGCAATCCGATTCCCATGGTGGGCCGCCCATACTTATTTGTTCACAAAATAGTCATTAGGTATTTGATTAAACTTGATTCATGGTGTTGATGATTCTGCCATTCTCATGTGCTTGTGTATCTAGAATTGATGGAGCAAACCCGGATGTGCGTCGGAGCTATCCGTGGTTGATTTATGTGGATATGTATGTTGTGGATGTATTTGGCTTATTATTAATAATTATTTTTTGTCCACAAATGGTAGTATAATAGAATCAGTTAGCCCATTTGGAGATTTCTATATTGCCGAGCATAGATAAAGTGTGTTTTGGAGGTATAGAAATCTGCCAAATTGTCCTGTTGGACAGTCCAAGGTTGGATAGATTGGAATGTTATCGTTGTTTGTCATTTACATGCTCTGTCATTAGTTTCGTGCAGTAACTCTCCTATTCTCTCTGGATATGTTTCTTATGTTTAATTCCATTGTCAATTTAATCCACACAATGTGTGGATAGTTGACATGGAAATGAAATGTAAGATAAATATATCTGGAGAGATAGGGGGAGATGCTGTCGAAATTTAGGCTTGGGCATTTAAATGAAAATAATGATAGCATTTCAATCTATCCATCCTTGGATGGGCGACTGATTTTATTATATTATCATTTAGTGGCAAATTAGATGACGAACATGATACTTGTGATTAAGAGTAGTTGATTGATGTTGATGTTGAGCGGGGGTCCCTGGAAGGTGGGAACCGCTGTTGTGACCATGCTGAAGCTGTCCTGTTCCTACGGACAGTAATATGGGTGGCCTGGCCATTTGGACAGGCCCATGTTTATGTATTAGCTCGAAATTAATGGAGCAGACCCGAATGTGCGTCGGAGCTATCCGGTTGTTGAGCGGGGGTCCCTGGAAGGTGGGAACTGCTGTTATGACCATGATGATGAAGCTGTCCATTTCCTATGGACAGCAATATGGGTGGCCTGGCCATTTGGACAGGCCCGTGCTTATGTATTAGCTCGAAATTAATGGAGCAGACCCGGATGTGCGTCGGAGCTATCCGGGTGTTGAGCGGGGGTCCCTGGAAGGTGGGAACCGCTGTTATGACCATGATGATGAAGCTGTCCATTTTCTATGGACAGCAATATGGGTGGCCTGGCCATTTGGACAGGCCCGTGTTTATGTATTAGCTCGAAATTAATGGAGCAGACCCGGATGTGCGTCGGAGCTATCCGGTTGTTGAGCGAGGGTCCCTGGAAGGTGGGAACCGCTGTTATGACCATGATGAAGCTGTCCATTTCCTATGGACATCAATATGGGTTGCTTGGCCATTTGGACAGGCCTGCTTTGTGTGTAGCAGACCCGGATGTGCGTCGGAGCTATCCTTAAGTTACTTGAGTCTCCAAGACCTACACCCTAAACCCGAAACCATAAACCTAAAATTAAAACCTATAAGCTCTGGCTAAACCGAAACCTAAACTCAATTCATCTAAATCTAAACCTAGACCCTATAAGCTACGAAAATGCGACCCTAAACCCGATCCCGAACCCGTAAATCCAAACCTATGCCCTAAACCTAATCCTAAACTCATGTCACCTAACCTAAACCTACACCTATTCCTAAATCCATTCACCTAACCTAAACCTTGACCCAAACACGAAAATGCGACCCTAAACCCGATCTCGTACCCGCAAATCCAAACGTATGCCCTAAACCCAATTCTAAACTCATGTCATCTAACCTAAAACCTATTCCTAAATCCATTCACCTAACCTAAACCTTGACCCAAACACGAAAATGCGACCCTAAACCCGATCCCGTACCCAAAAATCCAAACGTATGCCCTAAACCTAATCCTAAACTCATGTCACCTAACCTAAACCTACACCTATTCCTAAATCCATTTACCTAACCTAAACCTTGACCCAAACACGAAAATTCGACCCTAAACCCGATCCCGTACCCAAAAATCCAAACCTATGCCCTAAACCCAATCCTAAACTCATGTCACCTAACCTAAACCTACACCTATTCCTAAATCCATTCACCTAACCTAAACCTAGACCCAAACACGAGAACCAAACCCGAAACCCGATCTCGAACCCGCAAATCCAAACGTATGCCCTAAACCTAATCCTAAACTCATGTCGCCTAAACTAAACCTGACTCTAATCTTTGCATTGTAGATATGGATAAGAGTTGGATGCAAGCTAAGAATCGGTTTGGCCCAGAGTATAAAGAAGGTGTTAAGGAGTTCATGGAATTTGCGAGAGATCGGGCAGATTCAGGTAATAGAATTAGGTGTCCATGCCGAAAATGCAAGAACATGATTCACAAGACATTGGACAAAGTGGAAGATGATTTGTTCATAGTTGGGATTGACCAGGGTTACACTTGGTGGATTCATCATGGTGAAGACTTCCACCAAAGAGTTGAGGCCACTGAAGTCCTTGCTGACCCAATTGTGCGTAATGACGAGGATGAAGATGTTGACGATATGCAAGATATCATTGGGAATGTATTAAGGGGAACAATTGCGGATACTGATTTTGCAGCGACAAGTACTAGCCAGGATATTCCTCCTATGGGTGATGCCGAATCAGAAAAGTTTAGTAGGTTGTTGAGGGATGCGCAACGTCCACTCTATCTGGGGTGTCGGAACTTCTCCAAGTTGAATTTTCTTACAAGGTTACTTCATTTAAAGACAATAAATCGTTGGAGTAACAAATCGTTCGACATGTTACTTGGCTTGTTGAAAGAAGTATTACCTGAAGGTGAGACATTGCCTAAGTCTCATTACGAGGCAAAATCGTTAATGCGAGACTTGGGCCTTGGTTACATCCTCATACATGCATGTATAAATGATTGTGTATTGTATTGGAAAGAACATGAAAATGTTGAGGAGTGTCCACAATGTGGAGAGTCTAGGTGGAAATATGACGAAGCTAAGCGTAAGAAAATTCCACAAAAGGTGTTAAAGTACTTTCCATTGAAACCCAGATTACAAAGATTGTTTACGTCGAGCAAGACGGCTGAAGATATGAGGTGGCATAAGGAGAAACGCCTTCATGATAATAATACATTGAGGCATCCCGCTGACTCTGAAGCCTGGCAACATTTTGATAAGCAATATGACTGGTTTGCAGAGGATTCTCGCAATGTTCGGCTAGGTCTTGCAAGTGATGGTTTTAATCCATTTGGTAATATGAGTAGCTCGTACAATATGTGGCTAGTGATACTTATGCCCTACAATTTACCTCCTTGGTTGTGTATGAAGGAATCATTTTTTATGATGTCGTTGCTTATTCCTGAACCCAAGTCACCGGGGAATGACATTGATGTGTATCTCCGACCGTTAGTAGATGAGTTAAACGAGTTGTGGAGTCAAGGTGTCCAGACGTATGACACTTTTGCAGAACAGACGTTTCGATTGCATGCAGCGGTCTTGTGGACAATAAATGACTTCCCGGCATATGGAAATTTGTCTGGGTGGAGCACGAAGGGAAAGTTGGCTTGTCCTACATGTAGTACTGAGACTTGTTCATTGTCATTGAAGCATGGTAAGAAAACGTGTTATATGGGCCATCGTCGCTTCCTTCCGAGGGATCATAGTTGGCGCAGGAAGACGGTAATTTTTTATGGCAAACAAGATCATAGGCCACCACCGAAAGAACTATCTGCAGAAGATGTGTTACAACAGCTGAGTAATATTGAAGAAGTTAGATTTGGTAAGGCACCGCACTTGAAGAAGAGAAAACGTATAGTATTGGAGTACAACTGGAGGAAGAAGAGCATTTTTTTTGAGTTGCCTTATTGGAGTCATCTGAAATTACGACACAACTTGGATGTCATGCATATTGAGAAGAATATATGTGACAATGTCTTTGGAACATTGATGAACATATAGAAGAAAACAAAAGACAGTTTTAAGGCTCGATTGGATCTACAAGCAATGGGTTTAAGGAAAGAGTTGCACTTGCAACCACATGAAAATTCATATACTATACCAGCAGCCTGCTACACATTGACAAAACTAGAGAAAAAACGTGTATGTAAATGGTTGAACAAGATGAAATTTCCCGACGGGTATGCATCGAATATCTCTCGGCACATCAACATTACGGACTGTAAGGTAACAGGAATGAAAAGTCATGACTGTCACGTCCTTCTGCAACACCTACTACCGGTTGCGATTCGTGGATTCCTTAACAAGGATGTCAGTGCTATGCTGATTGAGTTAGGGATATTCTTTAAGGATTTGTGTTCGAAATCTTTGAATGTAGAGGTTATTAAACGACTAGAGAAGGATATTGTCGTAATCCTTTGCAAACTTGAAAGAATTTTTCCACCTGCGTTTTTCGATGTCATGGTACACCTAGCGATTCACTTACCGCACGAAGCGAAGCTTGCAGGCCCAGTACAATATCGTTGGATGTATCCGATCAAAAGGTGATAGAACAATGATCATAAATTTTTATTCATTCCATAAACTACGTATATCTATGTTTTCATGTCCTAAACATATTGATTTTGTGTACAGATACCTTCACACATTAAAACAATATGTGAGGAATAAGGCACGTCCAGAGCGATCCATTGCTGAGGCGTACATTGATAATGAGTGCCTGACATTTTGCTCCATGTATCTTCGTAGCATAGAGACTAGATTCAACCGAGAAGATCATAATGCCAATGCAGGGCAGGAGCATGAACAAGGACTCATATCTGTATTCGCACATAACGTCCGTCCTTTAGGATCACCGACGTTTCAGGATATGGACCCTCGGGATCAAGCGAAGGCGCGGTGGTATGTGTTGCATAACTGTGAAGAAATAGAGTCGTACTTGGAGTAAGTCTTTGCACGTAATTATTGTATATCTACAGACAGTTTTAATCTCAAAATTTCTTGCTTACAACGTACCAATTGTGTATAGCGAACACATCGAGGAGATGAAGTCCCAATACCCTACAAATTATGATCGAATGCATCAGGATTTGTTTCCAGAATGGTTTGCAAAACGTGTAAGATTAATTTACCTTCTATCTCACCACATTTACAATATTGTTGTATTGCACAATATTTACACGTAATTTTAAATGCCTAAACGTACATTTATATTCTGTACGTGATGATAGATGAAGATGTTGCGCGCTACCAACTCTGCGGATGCGTCTGATGCGCTCTACTCACTGGCGTGTGGCCCTGATAGACGTGTATCTAGATATACAGGTTGTATTGTAAACGGGATTCGGTTCCACACTGAGGAGCGTGAGAAATATAGGACCACACAAAATAGTGGTGTGGTTGTGAAGGGAACACATGAGGAGGTCGAAATTGATTTTTATGGCGTTTTGACGGATATTATTGAGCTGAGTTATTGTATGAGAAAGCAGGTGTACTTATTTAAATGCGATTGGTGGGACATTGGAAATAAAAAGTTGGGAATACAGACTGATAATTACTTCACGAGCGTAAATTTATCTCGGAAGTGGTTTAAAGATGACCCATTTATCATAGCCGGCCAAGCCGAACAAGTATTCTACCTCGCTGACACCAAGTTAGGCGGCTCTTGGCACGTGGTGCAGAAAATAAAGCCCAGGAACATATTTGACGTTCCCGAAGTAGACGTTGAAGATAACGATGAAGGGAGTAATAGAACGTCGTCAGTTGAACAAGCATACCAAGAAGACATGCCATCTTGGGATAGAGGGAATGATCCAAATGTTGATATTGATGTGGTGCAATTGAATAGAGATGATGTGCCACCTGATCATGTTGATGCCTCAATCATAAATGACATTGTTAGAGATGATAACGCTTTCATCGATGACAACGTTGCAGACGATGAAGAGGAAATTCTGATCAGCGATAGTGATGGTGAAGAAGAAAGAGTCCTAAGTGATAATGATTCAGACGACGATTATTAAATGTATACAAGATTTACATGTAATTTTTCAATTCGATTAATTTGATTATTACATGTATATATGTTTTACAAGTCATGATTTTTTTCCTGAATTGACTTGTTGATAATCTACATTTACAGTTAAGTCACTTTCTGATCATGTCCTCTACAAACTGGAGCGTAGCGGAAGCACGCAGCATACTTCATCAGCTGTTGCGGATGGACTTTCCGGCCCTATATTCTTCTGGTAGGGCCAAAGAGATACCCGGTCTGGTCGAGAAATGTAGGGAGGAAGACAATGACTCAGATGAAAGATTATACAATCTCAAAGAAATTCCAGACCTGATTGAGGAATATAACCGCGGAAAACTTCGTATGGAAGATGCGACATTATCACTTGCACATCTGAATGGAGTCCCGAGAGATCAGATTTCTCCTATTGTGACTGGCATGTTGGCTGTGACAATGTCGAGTGCTTCATACAGCTTGACATATACATCTGCAGCGTACGATAACTTACGCAGGGAGTATTTCGGATAGTTGATCCGAAGTTGATTTGTATTACAATGAGATATATGTATTTAATATAGAATGACAATGTGTAATGGATTTTTCAACTTTTATATTCTGTTTACGGTTTTATTATATTCTGTTTACGGTTTTATTATATTCTGCTTGCATTATAGTGTAATGGTCTAATCATATTTTTATCATTTCTCTAAGCATAAGCACAAATTCACTCTGCAATGATGTTCATAAACTTGCATTGACATTGTTTAAATTTATAAGTTTTTATTTCAGATATATTCAGTCATGGCACCAGGTGGGAGATCAAGTCGTTCGCGCACTGGATCTACCCCTTCCACCCGTGATGCGACGCAGACAGCATCGACGTCGCACGGTGCATCACAGTCATCTGATCCTTTGGTTCAGCATACACCGGGCACTGCATGTAAGTCTAGACATTTATTTAGTGATTTTTGTTTATATTGTTACTTACATATATCTTTTCGCAGCAGCATCTTCTACCAGCCGACGAGGACGTGGACCCACGTGTGGGTTAGTTTTAGAGCGACTTACGCGTGAGGGTAGGGTGGCGGTAGAGTTCCCACAGGACTGCCTTAGACCTGTTGGGGACAGTGCCAGATTGTTTACGTCTGAGGTCGGTGTCCTATGCCGATCTCTAATCCCCGCCACCACCCCCCGTTGGACTGACGTGACAGATGATGTGCGACAACTCATCCGTCAGCGCCTTCAGGTAAAGTTTAGTAAATTGAAATTTTCTTTTGTGAAAGTTCATTTACGGTTAAGTCCTATTGTTAATAAGTTTATTGCCTTAATTTATTATTTACGAAACTGCAGGATAAATTTGAATTCGATTTGAATGTTCCCTACATTTCTCATGCCGTCGACGACATGATTAGAGAGCGGTTCAAGGAGTACCGCGGAGAGTTGCACCAGCGGTACAAGCGGTGTAGGACACACAATGAGGTCGTACTGTCCGCACCGCCACACGTTACTACAGACGACTGGCGGATACTCTGCGAGAGATTTTCGTCGGAGGCTTTTCAGGTAATATTTACATGTACGATATCTTACAGTAACAATTAAATTCGCAATTAATTTCGCAATTAATAGAAATGTATTTTGTATAATGTGTTCAGAAAAGGAGTAGAATAAATTCTGCGAACAGGAAAAAGTTACAAGTGAACCACGTAGCTGGTTCAAAGTCATTTGTACGACATCGTTACGACATGGTAAGAAATTATTAATGATTATTAAGTTAATATATTATTTTGATTGGCATTTATTATAAGTCTTTTTTCCTTTCGATTGCGCAACGGGATTCCGTCACCGGCCAGGAGCCTGGACCAGTAGACCTCTACAGAGGGAATCACTGTCGGCAGGCGACGGGATCTTGGGTTCATCGTAGAGCCAGTGAGCATTGGGTAAAAATCTTTACTTTGTAAAATTTAATTGCGTATTGATTGATAATAATGTCATTCATGTCATTTTTTATGAAATTTCATATCTTTTCATTACAGGCGGCGATGGACACCATACGCAGTCAGCCCACTCCCGATGGTAGTCAGCGGAGTGAGCCAGAAATACTGAGCGAGGTGCTTGGCACCCGTTTTGGATATGTGCGTGGGCTTGGCCATGGTGCTAAGCTCATGGCACAAACTAGAGCTAGCTCCAGCCGATCTGTAGCTGGTGAGAGCGCTCAACGCCGAGCTGACATCGCAGAGAGACGTTCAGCAGCTACGGGTCGTCGTCGATGGGATTCGGGAGCAGCTGGAGAGGCAGAGGGAGGAGGAAGAGAGGCGACGGGAGGAGCAGGAGAGGAGGATTGAGGAGTTGCAGCAGGAGCATGAGCGACGGATGCAGGAGATGTTTCAAGCTCTCGCTGCACGCCTTGGCGCCGATGCCCCGCCACCTCCGCCACCTCCGCCTTCATCTTTCTGATTATTTTTTTAATATACGACTTTTAACTTGTATGTATTTGTGTGTGGATGAATATTGTTTGTTTGTGGATGTGGAATGGATTATTTGTGTATGGATGATGTAGTTTTTGTTTATTTGTATGTTTGTGGATGTGAATATGATTCAAAATGTATAGGTTTTTTACAGGTGTATATCAGGAATTTTTCTGAATTTTGAAAACAAATGAAACCGAGACAGGGAAAACTTTTACCGACGAAATATTTCGTAGGTAAAAGTATGTAAAATCTTTTTACCGACGAAATATTTCATCGGTACAACATTTTTACATACTTTTACCGACGAATTATTCCGTCGGTAAAAGTTTCAACATGTTTTTACCTACGAATTATTTCGTCGGTAAAAGTTTTTTCACCGACATATCATTTTCATTCCCGACAAACATTCATATGTTTTCCCGACGAATATTTTCGTCGGTAATGGTGTAATTATTACCTACGAAAAATTATTTCGTCGGTAAAAACCTTTACCGACGGCCTTTCTGCGACGATGTTAGCCGAGAATTATTTCGTCCGGAAAAAGATTTCCCGACGAAATTTTACTGATTACCGACGAAATCATTCGTCGGTAAAAATAGAATTTCTTGTAGTGAATGGTAACATATACAAAGTGAATGGCCAAAGATTAAAGTCATACGTTGAAAACTTACATTTGGAAGAGGAGTCCATCACTCTCCATGAGCCAAAATACTTTGATTAACCTCAAACACTTTCATAGAAGAATAATTTTGGGCTAGTTTAGGACTATGGCTAGTTTTCTTTCGCTGGTACATTTTTATTTTATTTAATTATTTTTGTACTTTTTTATTTGCTAATGTTTTGCAAATGGTTCTTCATTTTCAAGTGATACTCATCCCTTTCACTTTGTTTTTAATTTGTTCCTTTATTTTGCATTATATACTTTAACATTTACATTGCGGACAATATAATTTTTAGGTTAGGGGTGAAGAGCATCCTAAGAATCTGCAAATTAAGTCATTTTTTTTAACTTTTTGAGTCATTTTATTTTCACTTTTGTGAGTTTAAGTCATCATACATTCCTAGTTTTATGTACATTTAGGGTGTCTACAAAATGTGTGAAATTGTGTAGACGATTAATACACCCACGACGTTGAGTCTCACTATCCTCCAAAGTCATTCTAGCATCCACTACCTAGTGTTCTCGTTGCTCTGTGACAAGCTGCAAAGAAGACAGCACTCACCGTTTCTCTTCAGTCGTTGGGTCAGGTTCAACTCATTCAGTCATAGCAACTTGTGCAACATAATCCTCGAAAGAAGAAATATTAATGCAGCACACTATTATGAATACATCAGGCCCAATTACCCCTGCACAAGCTTCCAATACTTTCACCCTAACTTTCAGCGTGTGCCACTCACATGGGTCGGCCAGCGCCTTTGAGATACTGGACAGTAAACCCCTCAATACGCTCTGCCCGAAGCAGTCCAAACGATTGAAACAAGGAATGTTGAACGCTTCATGGACAACAACACCAGAATTAGCAATAACTGCGGTAAAAGAAACATGGTGAGTATGCAATGAAATGATAAGTGCAGAAAAAGAATACACCAAGAAGTTTTGAAAGAGCGCTACCAGGGGCCAGAGATGAGTCGGCGACATGTTCCGAGGGGCCTGCAGTGTATGCTATCGCATCAACAAATAGCTCAGTGATCTCAGCCGATATCGCCGAAGTCATGTTTGGAGATCCAGTAGTATCACTATTAGTGTCAATCACCTCAGTTGCCACCAGCGACTCTACCATACTCTTAACGCTAAAAGTACGAGAGGTCAAAAACACGGTCATATCATTCACCGACACAATGGTCCCTTGCAGATTATCTTCTTCCACTTGCCCTACCTGCTCCCTTACGCCGACATGGTTTGACATCTCGTCCGTCAGCCCGGTCGCCGTTCGATCCTGTTCAATAATTAGTCAATTGTTATCCTCATCACTTACAGCCACTAAAAGACATGTGAACCCTGCCTCTTGTGACCATCTCATCAATGGTACCCCGAAAGTATGCCAACCGTCCAATGTCGTATCCTCCTTACGACGGTCGATTGATATACTCAGAGAAGTCTTATGCCCGGTACTTGACGACAGATACGCCTCAGCGTGCTACCCAGTCCATTAGTAAGGATACACGTCAACCTTGGAGGGGGAATATAGATTGGAACGTAGACAGAACGGTTGTCCCAAATCAGAGCATATTGATGTGCCCACTACCTCATCCAGTTGTAAGAGCTGGCAGTCTCCCGATAGAGACCAGGAAACATGAACCTCACGCCCGTCCGTATCATCAAAAGTTGATGCCATATCCACTTCTAGTGAGCGGGACCTATACCGTACGCCCGCTCAACTCTAACTACATCTGACAGCGTCATCGGAACACCCTGATCGTATTCGAATTGCCTAGCAAATTGGTTGGGATAATAAGGCTCCCTCTAGAACTTTTTTTCTTCGCGTAGCGGAAGTGAAGCAATGTGAATGGACACCAAGAACTCTCTGTCAAGATTATCCACAGAATGCTCATCGTCAGCGACTTCTCGATCCTCTTCGATGCTAGAAATAGAGAAGTCGTAGAAGCAAACCTCCGCCCAACTGCCAATTTTTGAAACTACCCAATTAGATGTGTGCGCAATCATCTCCAGTTTTCTATAGTGATAAAGGGGTGTATGATTGGTATATAAATATCGAAAAAGATCTATTTCATACATCCACGGGAAATATACGCCCAACCATCCACAGAAGAAATGTCATGGACAATAAGTTGTATTCATTCCTCATCCAGGTTTATCTTGATTGCTAACAATATTGTCGAATACTCTATACAGACTGCATAACACCGGCGGTGCTAAAGAGAAATGATGACCATTTGCAAGAGCTCCTGCCACGACGAAGCAAGAAACCCTGATCACATCAGTGCCTTGGAGCCAGGCAACACAACTGCTGACAACCAGTAGGCTAAGAAACCCGTCAGTTCACAAGTCGGTGTAAGCTTATTCGGATTGCAGAATCTATGCTCGAAACGTTCCCTCATATAGACCCGATTTTCATATTCTTCATAATCAATGCTTCAAGAAGAAAGAAGAGTTCCACATCAGAAGTAAAGAAACTAATTAAAAGCATATAAAACGCAAAGTAAGAAGAAGGCATCAGAAGAAATGTTACTTCATCCTCTGGCTGAAGTAGACCAGCCAATGGTCATCATGAATCTTTGTAATATTATCGAACTGCGACAACTACGTCATTTGTTGATCGCGGTCGGTTGAATTTTTGAAGTAATTTCGATTGATCGAAAGGGTCCAAAAGTACCTAGAGAGGAATCTAGATTTTTGGCATAATTTCGATCGACCGATAAGATCAATTGGTCGAATGAACTTTTCTGATTTCCGTTGTCTTCTTTTGGACTCCTTCCTTCGATCCATCTGATCCATGAATATGTCCACTACTTGTTCTACATCAAGTTGCCTAAAATTGATCGACTAAATGTAAAGTTGATTTACTAATTGATTGAATTGAATGAGTGATTGTTATAATTTGCTAACTAATTATTGGAATTGATTGATACACTTGGGCACTTGGGCAAGGGGAGCAGCCTGACCTTGGAGGAAACAAGGCATGAGATCCTCTAGCCTTGTCAGGTTGATAGCCATGTCTAGCATGGATGGTGGCTCCGAGGACACTCCCAAAAGGGACCTCGATGTAACTAGAGGTGATAGAAGTGCCAGCAGATCACCCTGGATGGACATTGTGACTCATGATCAATTATGGATGATGTTATGGTATGGGAGGATAGACATGAATCAGCCATGATGAAACCGAAGATGATTATTGGGCCCAATGATGGTGAGTGCGACTTACTTTTCTAAAGTGTTCCCCTTTTTCTCTTTATCTATCTGTTTGCATTTTTTAGTAACTGAAGCTAATAGGTGGGGTCTGTGCCTCAATCGATATATGTGTTTTGGTTTACAGATAAGGAAAATCTATAGAATGCACATTACATGAATATAAAAGGACCAATAAGTACTAGAATAATAGGAAGGTAATTGTGAGAAAGTAAAGGACTAGTTGATAATGGAATTGATGGAATTTAAATTCTAGAAATGTAAAGGGATTAGTTTAAATTAAACTAGACTTATAGGAGTTTAAATGATAGGAACATTTAGATTGAATAGCTAGAATGTAAAGTGCGAGAATGTAAAATGTAGGCCGATTAGTTTGAAACTGGAATAAAATAGACTAGAACTATAGAAATCCCTAAAAAATGAAAAATCATGTATTCAAGTTAGGCCTTAGCTAGTGCTAACCACTAAGACCCCATTTGACGCAGGGAGGACGTGGTAGGTCGATCACCGTCTCCCTAACCGATTGTTTCTCGTCCACAAGAAGAAATAAAAGATAAAAGAGGAAATTAATTTTGAATAATTGCTTTATTGATAATTGAATGAATAATAAATGGAATTACAATGCATATAAATAGGAAACTAAACCTAGGTAAAGTATCAGACTCCAACTCCAACTCAAACTCCTAGAAAACGTAACTTACTATTTATAGAAGTCATTCAATCCTACTAGAACTCTTGGTTTTCGGCCAAAAATAGAAAGTTATCAAACAGCCTCAACCATATTGTTCTACTAAATATTCTAAGCACTTTTCATGCTGGGCACTAACTCTAAAGCCCTACATATCCAAAGTTATGATCGAATTAAAACTTACTATAAATAGTAAAACTGAAAATAAACTAGCCTAATGACCGTCAATACGATCGAATCTCTCGATTTTGGCATGGGAAACCCGGCATAGCGGGGTTGGTTGGCTAAAGTAGCTCGAACTACCCCAAAATGATATATTATAAGTCCCAAAACTCATTTCGGATTGCGAGATACGGCCGGTTTACGGTCCCGACGGTCCAGATCACTTTCGACTCCAACCGGTCTTCTTTTGATCCATCTGGGCCATGAAATAATCAGCGACCCGTTCTACATTAGTCTCCTCCACTTCGAAAGAACTTGACCCCAAATTCTCGTCCAGCTTTGGTTTATGATATTAGTATAGATCTGCCACGTTGAAAGTCCTTGAAATCTCCATGTCAGTCGGAAGATCAACAACGTAGACATTGTCATTGATCTTGCGAATGATCAGTACTGGTCCAATTTTCTTGTGCTTCAACTTGTTGTAGGTCCCTGTAGGAAACCGCTCTTTACGTAGGTGGACCATCGATCGAGTCCTATATCGTCCTAGATGACCGCCAAGGAGAGTGCCATGTAGCTCGATAATAATTTTGTCCCGTAATGAACTCTGCGGAATGCAAAGTCGATTTCCTTTGAAGAGGAAACCATCACAAAGGGATGACCTTCTAGGCACTTTTTTCACTCAGGAAACCATCACAAAGTGCCTAGAAAAAAGTGCAAAGTCAATTTCACTCAGGTGACCTTCTAGGCACTTTTTTCATGCATCTACAAAGTCCTCGTCGTCGGCATAAAGTTCATTGAGACAGTCGAATCCGACCACCTCACTGCTCACGGTAATAAGAAGGGATGCACGTCGGCTAAGTGCATCTGCTACCTTGTTCTGCTACCTTGACTTGTGTTTCAGAACGAATGTGAATTCCAGTAAAAACAAAATTCATCTAGCATGCATACGATTCACATTAGTCTGAGTATTGATAAATTTTAAAGCCTGATGATCAGTATACAGTATAAATTCCCTTTAAAAAAGATAATGGCGCCAATGGCACAGTGCCTGAACCACTGCATATAATTCAAGCTCATAGGTCGACCACTTCCGTCGTGCGTCGCTGAGTTTCTCACTGTAAAAGGCAACTGTCCTGCCCTCCTGAGAAAGGACTCCCCCAATGCTGACAATAGATGCGTCACATTCTACCTCAAACAACTTATCGAAATTAGGGAGTACTAGGACCGGGGTAGTAGACAAGCGATGTTTAATTTCTCCAAAACTCTTTTCTGCCCCTTCGGTCCATTGAAACAGACCGTTCTTCATACAGTCGGTAATTGGCGCGACGATACGGCTGAAGTTCCCCACAAACCGACGATAGAAGGTCGCCAACCCATGGAAACTTCATATCTCATGAATGTTCGTCGGAGTCGGCCAATCCCGAATAGCTCGAACTTTCTCTTCGTCCACTCAGATACCCATGGACGACACAATGAACCTCAGAAATAATAATCGATCAGTCAAGAAGCTACACTTTTTCAGATTTAAGTATAGTTTGTTGTCGGCTAACACTTGTAGCACTTTTCTGATGTGGGTCATGTGCTCTGTTTCATCATGACTGTATATTAGGATGTCGTCAAAGTAAACGACAACAAAACGGCCATGAACGGCTTCAACACTTGGTTCATTAAACGCGTGAAGGTGCTTGGTGCGTTGGTCAGACCAAATGGCATAACCAGCCACTCATATAGCCCTTCCTTGGTCTTAAAGGCCGTTTTCCACTCGTAACCTGGCCTAATATGGATTTGATGGTATCAACTCCGTAAGTCCAGTTTTGAGAACACCTTGGAGCCCTCAAGCACGTCAAGCATGTCATCCAACCGCGGTATTAGAAATCGATATTTAATTGTTATTTTATTGATCGCGCGGTTATCGATACACATGTTCCAAGTTCCATCTTTCTTTGGGGCAAGAAGTGCCGAAACGGCACACGGGCTCATGCTCTTTTTAATGAGACCCTTATGGATCAGTTCCTCCACTTGTCCCTGTAGAATCTCACACTCTTTCGAACTCATCCAATAGTGCGGTCGGTTGGGCAAATTGGACCCTAGGACAAGGTCGATGTGATATTGTATGGCTCACATGGGAGGCAACTCATCAGGTAATGGTTTAAGGCGTTGAGGAATATTAGAGGATCCTGACTCCTCGCCTTTTACCATAACGGCATATATTTTGCTCGTTTCTTTTGATTCCTTAACAAACTCGCGAATGGTAAGTAGAGAATTCCCCTCCACTTTAGAAGCTTCGGGGTGTTTCTCTAGTGTCATAAGGGCCAAAACAATTTTTCGACCATCCTTGGTGAACATGTATATGTTTTTCCAGCCACCATGTGTCACATCTCGATCCAATTGCCATGGCCTCCCGAGTAACATGTGGCAGGCTTCTATGTCAACCACATCACAGAGGACCTCGTCCTTATAGCTTTTACCAATGGAAAATGAGATAATGCATTGATGAGTTACCTTTATCTCGTTCACCTTCTTGATCAAACTAATTAAGTAAGGGGTAGGGTACTTAGTCATAGGCAGATGTAACTTATCCACCATAATTTTCGAGACAATATTTTCGCTACTCCCACTGTCTATGATCACATCATAGATTTTTCCCTGCACGGTGCACTTTGTGCGGAAGATATTATGTCGTTGTGGGTGCACTTCCTTCCTGGGAGCGTAAAGTAGTCGTCTCACTACTAGCGATTCCCCATGATCTTTAGTCAGCCAATCTACATCTTCTGTGTCCCCCTCTTCAGCCTGTTCCAATTCAAGGTTGTCTTCCGTTACGTCACCTCCCACGCCACCTTCATTCATAGTTAAGTGGGCTGCAGGGCGTTGAAGGCAAGCGTTCGACCAGTGACCTAGTTGGCCACAACGGAGACAATGGTTTGGCCTTGGCCGACCATATGGGTTGGGGATCCTGCTAGGACTCGCTGTAGTGGGAGTTGCACGTTGAGGTCTTGAGGGACCGCTTCCCCCTTCCCAGCTCGTGACCGTAGGAGGTCGAGGACGCCCTCCTATAGGTTCCTTGCCTTTGGCCAACGTGGTATCTTAAGTGGGTTCGGTGATGGGATTTCGTGTTGTCGGATAGGGTCGAGCAGGGGGTCGTGACAACTGTGTTTCTGCTCGGGTGGCCAATTGGTTGGCCTCACTCAACGTCCAGACTGGATGCATCTGGACCCGATCCTGGATTGCAAACAACAACCCACCAATGAATCGTGATACTTGTTGTGCCTCTGATTCGGATAAATTATTTCGTGTAGCCAATCGCTGGAATTCTTCAAGATATTCGACTACGGTTCGATTTTTCTGACGATAATTTTAATATTGTTGGAACAAAATTTGTTCATAGTCACTAGGGAGGAATCGAGCTCTAAGAAGCTGTCTCATCCGAGCCCAGGTTCGGATGGGTGTCTTATTCTGACAGGTGCGGGGAACCTGTAGGTTCTCCCACTATGCTGAAGCACCGAATTTAAATTTATATGCAATTAGTTTTACCTTCTTGTCGTTCGGCACTTCCATATAGTCGAAGTATCGTTCGACCTCTGCCAGCCAGTCGAGGAACTCCTCTATTCGAAGTAAGCCATTAAAGCTGGGAAGATCAGCTTTGCCCCGATAGTCTCGTTCTGCTCGTTCCACACGCTCATTCCCTAGCGCAGGTCGTCGTACCAAAATGTCTTCAACCTCATCATCGCTTGGTTCTGAGTCGTCCGGTGTAACCCTACGATTATCCACCTAGGGTGCTCTACGGACAACAAGATTATCCCGTATAGCAACTGTTGGTGGTTGTTGGTCACCTTGGGCTCGAAGCGGAGCTAGCGATGCTGCGATTTGGTCGAGGGTTGCTTTTATAGCTTGCAAGATCAACCGGTTCTCCCGTTGTGCTGTTTCTAATGCTGCCTCAAAAGCTGTCGCCGTTAGATAGTCCCTTAGAGCATCGTCCTTAGGATGAGGATCCAACCCTTCATTAGAGGTCATCGTCCTGAGGAAGAAACCTCTCTCTGATACCAATGACGCAGGGAGAACGTGGTAGGTCGATCACCGTCTCCCTAACCGATTATTTCTCAAATCCACGAGAAGAAATAAAAGATAAAAGAGAAAATTAATTCTGAATAATTGCTTTATTGATAATTGAATGAATAATAAATAGAATTACAATGCATATAAATAGGAAACTAAACCCTACGTAAAGTATCAGACTCCAACTCCAACTCAAACTCTTAGAAAACGCAACTTACTATAAATAGTAAACTTACTATTTATATAAGTCGTTCAATCCTACTAGAACTCTTGGTTTTCAGCCAAAAATAGAAAGTTATCAAACGGCCTCAACTATGTTTTTCTACTAAATATTCTAAGCACTTTTCATGTTGGGCACTAACTCTAAAGCCCTACAGATCCAAAGTTATGATCGAATTAAAACTTATTATAAATAGTAAAACTGAAAATAAACTAGCCTAATGACCGTCGACACGGTCGAATCTCGCGATTCCAGCAATGGCAACCTAGCGTAGCGGGGTTAGTTGGCTAAAGTAGCTCGAGCTACCCCAAATTGATATATTATACGTCCCAAAACTCATTCCGGATTGCGAGATACGGCCGGTTTACGGTCCTGACAGTCTGGATCACTTTCGACTCCGACCGGTCTTCTTTTGATCCATCTGGGCCATGAAATAATCAGCAACCCGTTCTACATCACCATTGTAGGCTCTTTCTCCTCGAGCATATGTGCTTGTTTTAATATTTGGTGGGGTGGGCATTGGCTTAGGTATTATAGAATGTTTGTTTTGGAGTCGCTACTAGCCAAATTTAATTTTTTTAAAGAATCCTTGTTTACATCAGATTTGGTAACAGGATCCTCCAGACGTTCACCTTCCTTCAAGCTAGCTTCCTTTCGAACCTGAAAGAGCACAAGGGAAAACTAAGGGTGGCCGGCGTCTAGCCATTGGCCCTCCGAAGCGTAAGTTAGACGGGACATGGTTGTGAAAGGAAATGATGGGATTTTTTATCTTAGAGATTGTGATACCTTTTTCATTATGAAGCCACCCATTTATATAGGTTTAAGTGATCCATTCTGTTACGCAAGGCTTTAAGATTACTACTCATCTCCGGAGATAAGGTGATTATCCTGTGGCTCCTTAGATAAGGGGATGGCCTGGTCTTAGACATTTGGTCGATTACGTTCCCTGATAATTCCCCCCTGAGGTTCGAAACTACGCATTAAGATAAGCCCAAAATTGGTCTATATGGGCTGCTGGTACTGAAAAGGTGGAGGACGTTCGGGCTCGAGGGTAACATCACGCATATTCGAGATGTAGAACCTTTCAACGACCACTAATTGAGATACTCGCACCTTCAGAAGGATATTCCGCACTTTCCCTATATACGAGCCTCGACCAGAAGGGCTCGCTAGTTCGGGGGTTGTATATCGTACTTTTCCTAATATGTAAACCTCGACCAGAAGGGCTCGCAGGTCGAATATCATCACAAAGGTGCTCGCGGGCTTCGAGTCTTCGCTATCTCTGACCACCGCAATTTGGCTATAATAGATGCCCCCAAGTCCTTATCGTCGAGAAGTCTAAGGGAAGGACTTGATTACTGGCACGCACAACCGCCTAAATGCCTTTATCGGAGGCAAAGACGTACATGATTGGGCTGGCATTAATGAGTGCCAGCCTTCCGCAGCTTTTCGGCAAAGAGGTAATGAAGAGGCGCCAGCCACGTATCTATAAAATTAATGGCCGTGCCCGTTCGATTGCTGCGACAAATGAATAGTCGCCACGTGTCACTAAATCTTGAGGAATGATTGCTTATAAATATACGGAGCCTGCAAGGTTTTCGAAATTTCGTTCGGAGTTTTCGAAAATCCTTCTTCTTTCTTTTCTTCCTTCTAGTGTAACTCTCTTCCTCTGGTGTGACTCTATTCCTCCAATTCTCTCTAGTATAACTGCATTCCCTCATTCTCCTTCTCTTCCAAAGTGATATTTTCCTCATTTTATCTTTAAACGTCCATGGCGGGGGATTCTGACGAGGAGACCCTCCCCCCAAGGGATGCTACCCCAGAGTCTTCTTCCTCCAATAATGCGAGGGTTCAGGCCGGCAGATGCTCTGCGTCTGGGTACCCTTCCATCATGACGGAGGAACGTCTAAGTGAGTTACGGGAGAGATACCAGGTTCCCAACTCAGTCGTTTTTCGGTTACCCGGAGAGGGAGAAACCCCGGACTCACCTCCCCCCGGTTGCGTCGCCCTCTATGAGTATTTCTTCACTCTTGGGGTGCGCCTTCCCCTCCATCCCTTCATTCGTGGCGTACTCCGAAGTTATAAGATTGCCCCCGGGCAACTTATTGTGAACGGCTGGAGGGTAATTCTGAGCTCCTTCGCTCTCTGGGGGCAAGCTGGTAACGGGGAGTTAACGGCAGAAGAGTTCCTCCGAATGTACCAACTCAAGAAAGCCCCCTCCAGTGAGGGCTGGTACTACTTGTGTTACTGACACCAGGATAATTTCGTCTTGGGGAAACCCTCTTCAAATTACCTCGGAGGGAGGAAAGGCTGGTTTTACGCTTCCGGGAGCTAGGAATCTGAGACGAGGTCCGCCGTCGGGGGGCACAACGTGAGCCAATTTTTCTGTGAAGGTGGGCGTAGCTTCACTCTTCCCAGATTTACAAGCTGACTTAGGGTTCTCTGCTTTTCTCACCTCTGCTCGTATTCGCAGGTGTTCCGACTCCGGGGAAGCCGAACTTAAAAGGAGGAATTCACGAGAAGATCGTGAAAGTTTATAAGTTACCGGCTCACGACAGGCATATCGAGGCTTGTTTGTCAGCCTCTCGACTCACAGCGGCTGGGCTGATATCTCGCAAGGAGATCGCGATAACGAATGCGGGGGAGAAAAGAGGGTTACTGCCTGGTCTAAAGGGCACCAGCTTGAAGAGACAGAAGAAGACACCTGCCGGTCCTTCTCATCCGTCTAATCGACAGGGTGAAACTGCTCAAACCCCACTTCCTGAGGCTGCGGTGGCTGCACCAGCGGTTCTTGGACCAGTGGTTCCTCCTGAACCACCGGTCATTGATATCGCCGACAACTCCCCGAGGAACGACGGGGCGGGGTCAAGCTAGCCCCCGGCTAAAGAATCTCACAAGCCTGAGGGTGCTCGCGAGCTGATCCCTGCTCGCGAGCAGACTACTGGTCAAGATGCGAGCCCAGCTGGGCTAGTCGTAGCCCAGCCCTCTGGAGTCGAAACGTTCACCGTCCCCAGTTGTCACGTCCCAAATTCGGTTCTCGACGTCCATTCGCTATAACCCGAATTCAGAGGTGGCAGCCTCCGTAGTACCCCGATCTCGGATCCTAACTCCACACGCCAGGTTCCGATCCTGGGATACCACAAGGAGGATTTTAAGGTCTGAATTTTTTTTTGAAACATGAGCATCACCATATGAGTACCATAAAAGACAAACACAATATTTCCACTAAATCATTTCTTTTACACACAGTACTGAAAAGTAAATACACAATGCGTAAATATAAAAACTGTGCACAATCCGGCACCTCCTGCTACTACACTCCCAACTCCAACTCAACATTGCTGATACACTCTGGTATAACCTGTAGCGTAACAAACGCGCATAAGCTTCGAACGAAGCTTTGTGAGTGCGTGTGTGTGTGCACAATGCGTATGACAAGCATGATAAATATCAGAGTAAGCAGTAAAGCATAATGAGAACTTTAAACCAAGACTTCGCCTAATTATGCTACACGATCATGTGATATGGATAACCAGTCTACCACGGCTAAGCAAGCATGCAATACATATAACTAGCCTACCATGGCTATGCAAGCGTGCAATACAGGTAACCAGCCTACCAAGGCTATATACTCATACTATGTAATGGCCTACAGGGCCTAATGTCCCATACAATGATCCAATGCATGTATGCAAATCACCACCTCTCAGTATAGTGGTCCAGATACGAACAGTCATATCGCGATCACCCAAGCAATGCAGGACTCGGAACCGGTAGCTCGCCCGGGTGTGGTAGCTCGCCCAGGCTTACAACCCCGCCCACATCACACCCGCCTACGTCAGGACCGTCCCACACCATACAGAACATCAGTCACATCACTGATACCAATACCATATCTGAAACGGAACATCACCGGGGTCTCACAGACCTCACTACTCACCAGTAGAATGCCAAAGCCTATCTGGTGCAATAGCGGACCTACCCACAGCTAGTCAAACTCAACTGACTTTGCCAATACTCTTCCGGCAGGTTAGGTCAGACCTCCTTCCAAACTGACCACGTGTAGTGCAAAACACCGCCGTTTGGTATTCGGCATACTGGTGTATGATTATACCACCCGGTCCTTGAATGGAGCACCCACCTTGGTACCAACGGGATCAGGGACTTTCACCTAGGGACATCTTTGGCATCCAGTTTAAAGATCACATATTTTCGGTGTTCTGCAAACCACGATGGAGTTGTGGTTGCAACGTAGTAACCATGCTATATGCGGCACAAGCAGATGGTGCGAAATGAAACCATGCATACAAACGTGGGACGACATGCCCGTGCAAGTCTCCAAAGAGCACCATAAAACTATACGGTCTCAAATACAATGTCACCGTCAACTGCTAATGAACTGCACGACAATCGCGGCCGATATGGCCGGTTGATACAAGACAATCAGATGAGCCAAGCATTCATGATGCATGAGCCAAGCATACAATATGAGTGCCAATAAGTAGTCAATCTACCACGATGGCAATAAAACAATCTAGTCCAACCTATTTGAGATATGATTAAAATGAGGGGACACATATGAATGATCGAGTCATAGTGAGGGATGTCGCTAGCCAGGGAATCTCGCACCAAGGGCTATAAGGTATACTAAGCTATTCCTACCATACAGTGTAAGTCAGGATGATAGACTCATGTCCTCGAATAGTCCCATACCTATTGGAGAGGTTTGCGATAGAGAGCACGTGAATTACATTTGCGCGACTACATCTCAAATGCTTTATGAATGCGTTTATGCCCTAGTGGTCCCCGACTAACAATGGTGATTCGGGATGCATACTCATTACACATGCATGGTGGTCGTCAAAGCATATAGTATAAAGATCACATATGAGTATTCCAACAACACTACGTGTGGCAACAGACATACTAAAAACATCATAAAAAGATAATTCACTTATAACACAAATAAACACAAAGAGATCGGACTCTAAATGGATGGTATACAACAACACAGATGGTCCAACAATTGAACGGTGTGGATTAACCTTCAACATTCAGATAACCCGAATGGAAAGAAAAAGATTGAATACACTACCGATACATCAAAGGTAGAACCTACTTGAGCGGCAAGAGTAGAATACCAAAATCATGCCGAGACCCATAATCTTGTAGTATAGTTGAGATAAACACAATAATGGTCCGTAAAAGGAATGTGATAGAATGGGTTGCAAGATAGACGGGTCATGACAAAGAATCATAAATGGTAGGGTAATCTGAGATAGATGGTCAATACAATGAGGTCTAAAAAGGGACGACAGGTCTAACCTCATACTACAAGATAGGCTCCATATAATGGATGGCCTAGATGACATACGAACGTCGAGGATGAGCCCCACACTCGTCCTAAAGGTAAATGGACGGACGATATGGTGGTCTTTAATAGTTGGGTACAAGGGTAGGAGGGGTGAGTCATATGAGTATACAACAAGCTGAGTTACCAGGATCGATCAACATGGTGAGTCAACAAGGTGAGTCAATAAGGCAGTTCAACAAGGTGAGTTTAAGAAAGTAACCCTGTAACTTGGATCGAGCGAACTTTAAGGATAACCTTTCAATAAGGGTTTACATAACTAATCATCAAGGTGGATCCACGGGATGGACAACGAGATCACTCAGACACGCACACTAAGGTAGTCCCAAGGCTATCCTGTACATAACATGCTAGGGTCCATTCATTCGGATGGTTTGGATCAAGCACAAATTTAAGGCGGTCTTAATGGATGGGCAACGTACATATCGCACCATAGTGGCCAATGGCTGACGTGGATAGAACATATGCATAACAAGGTGGACCCGTGGTTGGGGATAACCGCACAAAGGAGTGGGGAAGCCACATACATCAATGGGCCCCAACAGTTTGGGATCAACCTAATATTTGTACTTTCCCACTAATCAAGTGAGATGGCAACCAAACACCATGGTGGGGCCCGCACACCACACGTGTGGAACCCAACCCATGGCTGGGTGACTTATGAACAGGAAGAATGACAAATAAACATAACAGATGGGTCCTATAAAGTTTCCAATGGTAGGTGTTCAACCACCCTTATTTTCTACGTGTGGCCCACCCAAAACTGGGCCCACACCCTTGCCAAGAAGAACGACAAGGTATACCCAACATTCATCAAGGTGGGACCCAAAGTTGGGCCCCCATCGCCTTTGGTTAGATGGATAAATAAGCATTACAATGGCCCCAAGGAAGGTTTCAAAGGTGGGCATCAATGACCACTGTTTCCTAAGGTGTGGTCCACTTAAGGTTTGGATTGCCTCATCTTTTCTTGGAGGACCCATGGACTAAAATAATATGGAAAAACAGATGGGCGGCATAGATAAAACAGATATATCGTGGTGGAACCCCTAGGGTAGGCCACCTGCTGGGCAGCGTGCCAAAGCACGCTGCTTGGAGCGTGGCACCCAGACGGGCCCCAAGAGTTTTAAATCAAACTGATATCTTTGTTTTCTACTTCATCCATATCCATGTGATCTTATGAACAGCTTGAATGACAAATAAACATCACTGTAGGGCCTGGGAAGGTTTCAATGGTGGAAATCATTATTTCCACTGTTTCCCGTGGCATGGTCCACTTGACATTTGGATATGCTTAAATTTTGGGCTCAGCCACTAAAATGAGCTGCATAAACATATGGACGAAGTAGATAAAGCACATACATTCTAGGTGGGTCCCACTAGTGGGCCACCTGCTGGGCAGCCCAACCAACCCACGGGCAGTGCCCCCTTCCTTCTCTCTCTTCTTTACTTTATTTATTTATTTATTTATGTATATTTTTTATCTCATCAAGAGGGGCCCACAGAAGTTTTTGATCAAGCTGATCTTTTTGTTTTCCCTTCCTGCACACGTGTTTGAGCTTATGACTAGGTTGGATCTCAAATAAACATCATGGTGGGCCGTAGGAAGGTCTCAACGGTCTATCACTGTCCCCACTGTTTTCTCTCAAGTGGGGTACACTGGAGATTTGGATCTGTCTCATTCTTCAAACCATGCCCTAAAACGATCTCCTCAAATGGATGGACGGTGTGGATATAGCACCCGCATCATGGTGGGACCCATAGAGTGGGCCACCAGCTGGGCAGCGAGCCCAGCGTCTGTGGACGCTGGTACTCCCAGCGTTAGTGACGCCTCCCCTTCTTTTCTTTCTTTCTCTTTTTTTTGTTTCATGATTTTGATCGAGTGGGGCCCACATAAGGGTGATCCACTCCGTCTATTAGGTTCCCCAGCTCATGGGGGACCCAACGAGCCCAATATTGGGTAGGTGAATTGGTCTACAAACATTAAAGTGGTCCGAGGAAGTTTCGACAGTGGGCATCCTTACCTCCATTGATTCATGTGGTGCAGTCCGCTTAAGATTTGGATCTGGTTCATATTCGGGCCCTGGCCCTAGAATGACTTGGGAAAACAGATGGACGGTGTGGATACAACATAAACATCAAGGTGGGTCCCACGAATGGGGACCCCATTCACACGTCCAGGTGATGCTGGACTATTCCAGCGTCTCTGACGCTGTGAACGTCCAGTGTCTGACGTTCCCCTTTTTCTTTCTTGCTTATTTCAAGTGGGGCCCACATAGGTATAATCCAATCCGTTCATCAGGTTCCCCAACTCATGGGGAAACTGCAGAGTCCAATATTAGATAGGCAAAATGCTCACAAACATCACGGTGGGCCCAAAGAGTTTCGATAGTGGACATCCTCATCTCCACTGTTTTCTATGGTGTGGTCCACCCGAGATCTGGATCTACTTCATTTTTAGTACCCAGTCTTAAAATGGGCTGGAGAAACAGATGGACGGCGTGGATCAAATACATGCATCAAGGTGGGTCCCACGAGTGGGGACCCACGGTCAACGCCCAAAGGGGCTTTCAGCCCAGGCGCTGCTAGGCAGCAGTGTCCTCTGGACGCTATCTGTCCAGCGGCCATCTCCTCTTTTTTTTTCTTTTTTTTTATTAGCAAGTGGGGCCCATTCATGGATGATCCAGCCCATCCATCTCATTTTCCATCACAAGGTGGGCCCAAGGAAAGAAAATGAAAGGTAAACGAGAAAAAGGGGGGAAGTTTGCACTCACAATGATGGTTGGACGGTTAGATTGCCGATCGGACGGTCCGGATGATGATCGGGGTCCTCCAAGCTTGATCTACTCCTTCAATCTCTCTAACTCTCTCTTTCTCTCTCTTGATCTCCCTCTACTTCTCTCTCTTCTCTCTCTTCTCTCTCTCTCAAATCTCTTTCTCTTTCTCTCCTTTCTCTCTCTAACTCTTGAAATTTTGAAATGAGAAGCCCTCCTCTCCCGCTACATATGGACTTGTATGGGAGGGAGAGAGAGGAGGAAATCATGGGTCATGGGGGGAATGATGGTGGTGGTGGTTAGCATGGGAGAGGGGTATAGGAGGTATGGGTGAGAGTTGACTTTTGGGTGAGAGAGTGATGGGGTGGGTATGGGGTGAGTAGAGTAGGGGTATGGGTGAGAGTGATGGTGATTGATTTGATATTTTGTTGGGATTTGTGCAAGTGGGGCCCACGCCACATGCGTGTTGAGCAGCCCACCTTGAATTGCGCAAAAGTACGCATCTTTCACATCAGGTATCACAATGGGGCGTGCCGCGCGGCGTTGGAATCGTGGCGCCCGCGCGGTCGCAAGGGTACAAGTCTTAGGTCGTTGCGGTACTAAATCAGGGTCGCGATCAAGGCTTGCTAATCTGGTCCATCCGGGACGTACCGGTACCGAAAACTAAACGTATGGAGGGCAATTTAGGGTACGGGTTTTACACTAGTCACCTCCACCCCATCCGCAAGTTCCTTTTTGACAACATATCCCCCCAGAATTTTGGCCCCCTCCCCGAACCAAGTCCTGAAAACCTCTTCCTTGACGCGGGGGTGAGGATGGTCCAGGTAAAATGTGCTTTAGTTTGACCCCATTTTTGCTTTCTTTGTTAACTTCTGAACACTTATCTCATAACTTTCCTTCTATCCTACAGGGCTTGGACCTCATCTTACGAACGAGGCGTGACATCCTTGCCGCCCGCCGTATAATAGATGAGGCTGAGGGGAAGAGGGTTGCTTTAGAGAAGGCGATCCACGGAAGGGACCAAGTCATCAAGTCTCGCGAGACCTTGATCGCGAAGATGACCGAGGAGAGAAAAATCCTCATCGAGAAGGTCGAAGTCCTGACTGACAGATATCAGGCTTTGGACTCGAACTTCACCAAGCTCGCTGAGATAAAGGAGAAGGCAGAGAGAGAAAGAGAGATCTTCCGTCAGGACAAGATCTCGTTGGAGGAGAGGCTCGTAGAAATCAAGTCGCAGCTCAAGGAAGTTAGCGATAATCTGGAGAAAGAGCGTTCCACCCTTGCGCAGCTCAAGGATGACTCGATCCACTGGGAGGAGGAGAGAGTGGCCCTCGTCAAGATACTATCTGAAGAGGGGGCCCGAGCCATCATAGAGTTTCGGACTTCGCAGCTGTACGACGATGAAAGATATGAGTCATACAATGCTGGTCGCGACTTTGCATTACGAGTGGTGCAACTGATGTCCCCATCTTTCGATGTGGGGGAGTTTGAGAAGGTGGTGGCCGTCATAACTGCGGAGGAAAGAGCGGCTGCCGAGAACGAGGTGACTGAGGTCACTCAAGCAGGAGGGGTTGCGGAAGTGGGCCCGAAAGCCGAGAGTGCCGCTCCTCCTTCGACCGATGCGCAAGGATGAACATCTTTCTATCTCATGTATCAGTTTTTCCCTTTTTGTTTGTAAGCAACTTGACTTTTATATTCAATGAGATGAATATAAGAAAAAAAATATTTTGATGATATTATTTGCATCTTTTTTCTCCTTTCTTTATTCTTGCTTTCTCGTGTGCTGAATGCCTTTACACTTAACTCATGAAGCAATGAGTTAGGCTCAATCCGGGGGTCTTGGTGACCATATCCGCGTGGAGATAGACTGATCTATCGATTGAGACTTTGATTCTACCAAGGGTAGAAGATTGGCCAAGAGAATGTGTATATTCTCTTCGGGGCTATTCGGGTCCAATAAAATGGAGTACCGACCAAAAGACTATCCACCTTTATTCGGATATCGTTCAGACTTACATCAAATTTAAGGGAAATACCGTAGCAAATGTTCCACGTGTCAAGGGCGACTTGCGGGTCTTCCTTGCATATCTTCAAGATAATAGGTACCGGGTCGCACAATTTTGATGACTCGATACGGACCTTCCCAATTTAGGTCCAGCAAACAAGCAGGAATTCCGAGGTTCTGTCTAAGGACCAAATTGCCTAGCCGAAAAGCTCTAGGTCGGACTTTGGCATTACAATAACGAGCGATGCGCTATTGATAAGCTGTCGCTTGAAGCTGGGATGATTCCCTCCGCTCTTCCAAGAGGTCGAGATGAAGCTTCAGACCTTCCTGATTATAAGTGGGATCATACTGCTCGATCCGATACGAGGGCACCTGAACTTCGAATGGAATCACGGTGTCGGTGCCAAAAGCCAAGGAGAAAGGAGTTTCTCCTGTTGACATGCGAGTCGTAGTCCTATAGGCCCATAAGACTTCTAACAGGAGTTCTGGCCACATGCATTTACATTCACTGAGCTTGGTCTTTAAATGATATTTGATGATCTTATTCACCGCTTCAACTTGCCCATTAGCCTGAGGATGATATGGGGAGGTGCGAACATTACATATCTTTCATTTTTCACAAAATTCTGCGAACGCGGCGTTGTCGAATTGCTTTCCATTATCTGTGATTATAGTATGGGGGAGCCTATAACGGCATACAATATTTCTCCATACGAACTTAGTGGTCTGTTTTTCGGTGATTCTGGCTAATGGTTCTGCCTCGACCCATTTGGTGAAATAATCGACTGCCACGATTGCAAACCTGTTCTGACCTTTCCCGGTAGGCAAAGGCTCGATGACATCGACTCCCCATTGGGCGAAGGGCCAAGGGCCATCCATTGGCGTCATTTGCTTGGACGGTACACGAGGTATAGGTGAATATCGCTGGCACTTGTCACATTTTTTAGAGAATTCGATCGCATCCGCCTTCATAGTGGGCCAATAATACCCTTGCCTCATCGCCTTATATGCTAGAGACCGTCCCTTAGGATGGTTACCACATGCCCCCTGGTGTATTTCATCTAGAACGCGATGCGCTTCTTCTGGGTGAAGACACCTTAAGTATGATAAGAAGCTCTTGCGCAACAGCGTTTCGTTTTGTAAAGTATATCTGGCAGCGCGATGACGGATTTGCCATGCGGATTTCTTATCATCCGGGAGTTGTCCGTCTCTAAGATAAAGGACGATGGGGTCCATCCAACATGGAGAGGAGTGTACAGTGATCACTTGATCGGAGGTTGTTTGGTTGATACTTGGAGCATGAAGATGCTCAATGGGAATAGATTGCAATAAATCTGCGAGTTTGTTCTTCTCGCGAGGGATGTGGATTATTTCATAATTCTTCAGCCTTGCGAGCAGGATGAGCACTCGGGATTTGTATACAACCATCCGTTCTTCTCTCGCCTCAAATTCGTCGAGTGCTTGATTGACTATGAGCTAAGAATCACTATGAATAAGTAAACTTTGAATCGAGAGGACGTTTGCTAATTCAAGGCTAACAATCAAAGCCTCATATTTTGCTTCATTGTTTGAGACGTGAGAGTCAAATCATAAGGCATATTGAAAGTGCGACCCGTCAGAAGCGACTAAGATTAAGCCCGATCCACTCCCGGTGGCCCGTGAAGACCCATCCAAGAAGAGCGACTAGGGGATCTAGTCGCTGGTCGTAGGGTTATCATCAGAAGAAGAATATGTGAATTCGGCAATGAAATCGGCCACGACTTGACCCTTGATGGCGGTTATGGGGCAGAACAAAATATCATGCTCGCTGATCTGAATCGCCCATTTAGTTAATCGCCCTGAAACCTCAGGTTTTTGAAGGACCTGCCTTAACGGATGGTTTGTAGGCACCAATATAACGTGGGCCTGGAATTAAGGTCGCAGTTTTCGGGCGGCAGTGACTAAGGCGAGGGCCAATTCTCCATATCAGAATACCGAGTTTCGGCATCCACCATCGCTCGACTAATATAATAAACGAGCTTTTGTACCCTAGAGTCTTCTCTTATTAGTGCGGCACTAACGGCTGTAGAAGACACAGATGAATAAAGAAGAAGTACCTCGTGTGCCACAGGTTTGGATAAAATGGGGGGTACGCTCATATATTACTTCAATTTTTAGAACGCTTCCTCGCATTGCGATGTCCACTCCCAGTAGGCTCTGGCGGTGGCTCGGAGGAGCTTAAAGAAGGGTAAGCACTTATCAGATGCCCGTGAAATGAATATGTTCAATGATGCAATGCGACCAGCCAAACGCTGGACATCTTTGAGAGTGGACGGAGACTTCATCTCAATTAGAGCCTTTATTTTTTCAGGATTCGCCTCGATTCCTCGTTGGCCAACCATGAATCCAAGAAATTTCCCAGCGGACACTCCGAACGCACATTTCTCTAAATTTAACTTCATTTGATACTTCCTCATTAAGTCGAAAGCTTCTCGAAGATCTGTAAGGTGGTCATTTTCTACGACGCTTTTCACGAGCATGTCGTCGACATAAACCTCCGTACTCCTACCGATTTGTGCGGCGAATATTTTATTGACTAGACACTGATATATTTTATTGACTAGACACTGATAGGTGGCTCTTGCATTTTTAAGACCAAAAGGCATTACCTGGTAGTAATACAAACCACGGTCAGTGATGAAGGCAGTGTGTTGTTGGTCGGGCGGATGCATCATAATCTGGTTATAGTCAGAATAAGCATCCATAAAACTGAGCAGGGCATGCCCTGCCATCGAATCAACCAGCTGGTCGATTCGCGGGGTCGGGAAGCTGTCTTTGGGGCATGCTTTGTTCAAATCAGAATAGTCAACGCACATTCTCCACTTGCCGTTAGTCTTTTGAAACGAGAACCACATTCGTAACCCATTCTGGGTAGTCAACTTCTTTTATAAAATTGACTATGAGCAGCTTCTCGACTTCAGCCTTAATTACCATTTGCCTTTCCGCAGTGAAGGCACGCCGGTGCTGGTGAACAGGTTTATACTTCATATCAACATTCAAACGATGTGCTATGACGCTGGGGTCGATACCCGGCATATCACTGTGAGACCAGGCAAACACATCTTGATATTCAGTGAGGAAACAGACCAGATTTTCTCGAAAGACACTGCTTAAAGAGGATCCAACATAGACAATTTTGGATGAATCATCCTCAGTTAAGTGGATTGCAACTGTCTCTTCCCCTGGAGTTCCTAATTGGAGAGCACTCTCCCTTGGGTCCAACGAGGTAACCATCGGAGGGCTTGAGGAATCTTTCGTCACCATCATAACTGGTGTTGTTTGGGCCTTCTTTCGGTCTTGTACGACGAACTCGTAACACGCTCACGCTTCCTTTTCATTTCCTCGTACAACCCCGACTCCATTTGGGGTAGGGAATTTGATGCATAAGTACAAAGGATGTAAAGATGCCCCTACCTTATTGAGCGAAGGTCGGCCCAAAATAGCGTTGTACACTGATCTCCGATCTACTATGAGGAAATTAACGAAGATAGTCGTTTTCACTGGACTTTCTCCAAAAGTGACTGGAAGGTCAATGCTTCCTTCCGGCGTCAGCACTTCACCCCCAAATCCGACGAGAGGAGTTGAGACCGGTTTGAGTAAGCCCCTGGCAAGTGTCATTTTGTGAAAAGCTTCCAGGTAGAGAATATCAGCGGAGCTGCTTGTATCCACCATAATATGATGAGTCAAATAATTTGATACCTTTAATGCGACCACAATGGAGTCTTCATGAGGGAAGTGAATCCCTTCTGCATCCTCGAGAGAGAAGGAGATCGGAGGATGGCCGAATTTTGACGTGTCGGGCGTCTTTTCCAACCAGTAGATATGCTGGGGCTTCTGAGATGCCTTGCGAGTGTACGCTTTTCTTAAGGCTTGAGAATCTCCCCCGCAAGCCGGTCCTCCGGCGATGGTCCGGATCTCACCGGTGGTTTCAACGTCTTCTTGCGAAGCATGACGTTGAGGTGATTTCTTCTGGTGTGGTGGGGCTTCCGCCCTTTTAGGTGACCGACCTTGTCGGGCTACGTAATCCCGGAGATGGCCTTTCTGGATGAGAGCTTCTATATGATCTCTTAGTGATATACATTCTTGGGTGTTGTGTCCATGATCTTTATGGAAATAGTAAAACTTACCCTTATCTATTTTTTCGGGATCGGACTTGATCTTTGAAGGCCACTTCACGTAAGGCTTGTGCTTGATCTCCATTAATACTTTCTTAGGAGATTGGATAAGAGGGGTATAATTTCGATATTTACCCGAGTAAGGCCTCTTAGGGGAGCAGTCCCATCGATAGCGCCAGTATTTCTTATCCGGGGGAGAAATCTCCTCCGGCTTGTGCTTCTTGCCTTGTATGCTATGACGTGCCAAAGCCACCTCTTCTGCATTGATGTATTTCTGGGTTTTTGCTTGAAATTCCGCCATAGTTTTAGGAGGACTTTTATCTAGGGCAAATCTGAACTTCTCACTTGTAATTCTGGCTATGAGGGCGGTAAGGCCTTTATCTTCGGTATAACATTCAGTCTGGACGGCTTCTGCAGTGAACCGAACTGTAAACTCCTTTATCGTCTCCCCATGCTGCTGCTTCAGGTCCATTAAATGAGATGCCGGCTTTTTGGTGCGGATGCTCCCCATGAATTGAGAAAGGAAGAGCTCTGATAGTTGAGAAAAGGACCCGATGGATCGGGGTTTCAGCCCCCGGAACCATGTACGCGCTACATCCTTTAGGGGTAGGGAAAAGGCCCTGCACATGATTTCTGAACCATGTCCTTCCAACTCCATAAGAGACTTATACGTTTCCAGATGTTCGAGAGGATTGCCAGTGCCCGTATACGGAGTGATGATAGGCGTGTGATACTTCTTAGGTAAGGGTGCTTCCATGACCTCGCGGGTGAAAGGAGACTCGGATCGATGTATTGACGCCACCGCAATAAATGGTCGATTCGCCTGATATCGTTGTTCCATATTGTCGAAATGATTGTGGATTCTCTTGAGGTCTCCTTCCCATGGTAAGGTGTAGCTTGAAGCTTCGACGGTGGACCCCTGCGATTGCTGTTGCCGGGAAGTACTGGAGTGTATATAATGTGGAGGAAGTACAGGGACTTGGTTGCCGAGTGGCATTCGATTTGATGGAGGAGGATTTTGCTGGGTCTGTGGCTCGCCCGCATAATGTCTGGAAGCCACTGGTATATGTTGCGTCGGCGGCCCTTCTGGAGGTTGTCGCTGAGGCTCCGAAAAATGCTGATCAAGCCGATTAGATAAGGCTTGAAATCCGGCTTTGAGAGTTAGAAGCGTGTTTTCGAGGAAACGCATAACGTCTTCTTGATTGCCGGACGTATCAAAGAATGGATTTTCTGATAGTACGTTAAGGTCTCCCTGGGGAATACCCGTCGAAGCAGTCTTAGGGAGGTTAGACGCTGGTTCGGTAACGTCAGGCGGAGGTAACGTCTGCCTTGAAGTGGAAGGATTAACCGTCTTCTTGGGAGGCATGGTGGGAGAACTTCGATCAGTGATTAGAATGGCTAATCCTAATGATCAGTTCCCACAGACAGCACCAATCTGTTTACGTCGGATTTGGTAACAGGATCCTCCAGACGTTTGCCTTCCTTCAAGCCAGCTTCCTTTCGAACTTGAAAGAGCACAAGGCAAAACTAAGGGTGACCGGCGTCCAGCCGTTGGCCCTCCGAAGCTTAAGTTAGACGGAACATGGTTGTGAAAGGAAACGATGGGATTTTTTAGCTTAGAGATTGTGATACCTTTTTCATTATGAAGCCACCCATTTATATAGGTTCAAGTGATCCATTCTGTTACGCAAGGCTTTAAGATTACTACTCATCTCCGGAGATAAGGTGATTATCCTATGGCTCCTTAGATAAGGGGATGGCCTGGTCTAATTAGACATTTGGTCGATTACGTTCCCTGATAGTAATCCCCTGAGGTTCGGAACCACGCATTAAGATAAGCTCAAAATCGGTCTATATGGGCTGCTGGTACTGAAAAGGTGGAGGACGTTCGGGCTCGGGGGTAACATCACGCATATTCGAGATGTAGAACCTTTCAACGACCACTAATTGAGATGCTCTCACCTTCAGAAGGATATTCCGCACTTTCCCTATATACGAGCCTCGACCAGAAGGGCTCGCTAGTTCAGGGGTTGTATATCGTACTTTTTCCAATATGCGAGCCTCGACCAGAAGGGCTCGCAGGTCGAATATGATCACAAAGGTGCTCGCGGGCTTCGAGTCTTCGCTATCTCTAACCACCACAATTTGGCTATAACAATCATAGAATCACTTATAGAATGAAAGATCTGAAGATTTCTTGAACCAAATGACTCCTGTGGTAATATACAATTGTAAATACTAGATAAAATCCTCGGTGATGAAAAGTAAAGGATTAGGCATCATTTTCCACCGCACTAAGTACAGTCTCTATCTTATAAGATTATAGAGTTATTTGGGATTTAGAAAAATTATAGAAGCAAATGCATTTAGGGTCCAAATGGACAAATGCTAGAGAAAAAGTAAAAGAAAAAAATAGAAGGATATGAGAGTGCATCGAACCCTGAGATTGGCGATCAACTAGCTCTCCAACTTCTTGAACGTCTTTCCTAAGTTGCTCTAGCTACCTCGCCATGCACCAAATTCAACGAACGAGCTTGATTGGGGGGGGGAGGGGGGGGGGCATTGGCTCAGGTATTATAGAATGTTTGTTTTAGAGTTGCTACTAGCCATATTTAACTTTAAAAAAAAAAAAATCATAGAATCGCATACTGAATGGAAGATTTCTTAATCCAAATGACTCATGTGGTAGTATGTAACTGTAAATACTAGATAAGGTCCTCGGTGATGGAAAGGGAAAGAATTAGGCATCATTTTCCACCACTAGTCTCTATTTTATGAGATTTTAGAATTTTTTAGGGATTTATAAAAATTATAGAAGCAAATACATTTAGGGTCCAAATGGACAAATGCTAGATAAAAAAGTAAAAGAAAAAATAGAAGGATATGAGAGTGCGTTGCGCCCTAAAATCAACGATCGGCTCTCCAGCTTCCCGATCATCTTTTCCAAGTTGCTCTAGCTATCTCGCCATGCACCAAACTCAGTGAACAGGCTCACTAAATTTCTGAACTCTAAATTTATCTCAAGGCAGAGGATTTTTTTCTTTTTCTTTTTTTTTTTTTTTTTTGTCTGGTCATCTACATCCGTTTTAAAGTTATTTTGTTGAGTAAGCATCACGGCACATGAGCTAATCAAATCCCACAATGTCAGGCCACCAGCGATCCATCACCAAGCAACCCGCTTCCCAAATCATCTGGTGAAGTTGGACACTACCGTGTCATACTAATTTGGTCTGATTCTTAAATCTACGTGCTTGCTTTATTTTCAAGTCATCAAATGACTAGCCACGGGATTTCTTGATAACTAACTTTACTCATTGATGAACGGTCCGTATCTAATAATTCATCAAGATGGTTAATAATGAGATTACCGTATGCCAAATCAATGATGGATTGAAACATCCAATCAGTTCCATTTTTGCATTGTAGCCCTTGAAATCTTTTTGGACTTAATAGACACTTCAGATCAATCGATTAGAGCAACAATTTTCTTTTTTTTCAGAGCAATGTAACTTAGCATTACTCTTTAATAAATATTTTAGTCACCTAAAAGATTTTGATTCCTAATGAACTTGGAATCTTTAGATTAACGGCTGAAATTGTCTGAATCAATGGGCCAGTGGTCTCTACTGGATTTGTATTATACATTGAATCAATCTCAACTACGCTTGTCTCGTTCAGTTTCTTAACATTTTCAAGACCATAGTCATTCTTTATTCAGACCTCCAGGGGGTTCAAGTCCACATATCAAGACCAAAGTGCTGTTTGTTGGAATAACCATCGGGTCCCTATCACGATCTATGGGAGTTGGTTATTAAACGGTCTACCTCCATACACTTGGCCCACATAAGAGGGTATGTACCGTTTATCTGGTGTGCTCCACCATGGATGGGACATAACAGAATAACCACACAGCCTCGGTGAATCTAGCGTCCGATTGGAGGACTTTAGTAGTTTGACATGGATGGTTAGAAACATCCCAACCAATAGTTAAAACAATTAAAGTGACTAAATGTCTGGTAGATGATAGCATTGATTGACACAGCGCTCTAGTAGAAAAACCCACCTGATGCATGGCTTAGATCTAACACCTATGCTTGTGCTAGTGCATGTAGTAGAATGTATACAAGCAGTCTACATGGGTGGGCTTTGAATAACTCGTTTCTCTGCACTAGTGTTTTTTTATTTATTATTATTCTTATTATTTCCTCATGGAACGTTCGCACCCTCATCCACAAGGCATAATCACAATCTGTTTTGATGTTTTCCAACAAGGACTTGGTTTGAGACCCGGTCACTGAGTCTGGGTCGACCCTCGATTCAGTGGGTTAATTAATTAGTTAAAAAAATAGATTTTATATTTTTATTATAAAATAAAATAAAATAAAAACACAAAAAATAAATAGAAAACTAGAAATGATTTTTTCTTCTTATAAAACAAAAATCAGAAAAATATCTAAAAGAGAAAAGAATTTTGAAGTTTTTACTGCAAAGTTGTACTAAATAATGCCACCGGCTACCGATATTCCCAGTTCTTTTGAAGAGGGACGAACAAAAAATATGGCGGATCCAATGATAAGTTGTGCCAATCCATAAAAATCAAACGTAGCCAACCTGATTATTTGATTGACTTCTCATGCTTTCATCATGTTATCATCACAGTACGGTGCATGCGTTTATCAGGTAGAACGCTATACACATGCCACAGGTGCTTGCACGTCTCGAGTTTCACTGCTTTCTACACCCAGGTCCATAGCTCAAGTAGGAGGCTGAGGGAATATAGCGTCTTTTCAACACTGAGATAATGGTATCAATTCCCACAGCAGGGGTGACTAACATTGTGATGTGACTAACAAGGGTGAGTGGGTGTAGTAAGGATATTGGGTTGTGTGAACGGACCCATTAAAAAAAAAAAAAAGTTTCACTCATTTATAAAGAAAGAAATAAATAAATAAAATAAATGAGGGCATTTTTTGTAATTTCAACACGTAAAAACACCTCCATGTAATTTCCATTCATGGAGACATTATTTAGTAAAATAGATATTTCTTAGAAATTTTCCCGACGAAAACCCCAAAATATTATCCTTCTCCTTCTCCTCCTCAATTGGAAAAGATAAAAAGCAGTAGAAAAAAAAGGTGGGGAATTTGAGCCAAACAAGGAACGGATGTGAAGAGGCAATTTGACCCAACGAAGGAACGGATGTGAACAGGCTGTTTTGTCTTTTAGATCTCTCTCTCCAATTTGTGCGTAGTAACGAAACCCCCAACCATTTTGACTGGGGCTGGATCTACCGAGTCACAAGCTGTCTCGGAAAACTAGGCCTGAGAGACTGGTTCATCCCTCGTTCTCCTGATCCAGTGACCTGGCCGGGTTGACTCAGCCTAATTCCGGGTCAACTAAACTGGTTTGTATACTATGATCTGTTCGAATCACCATGGTTCAGCTCCAAAACTACTGCTTCAAAAGGTGCTGCTACATTCATCTTCCCATGCATAACTTTTGCTTTAATTTAAAACTTTGTAGCTACAGAGTCTCTCTGGGGGAAAACTCTGCAAGTACTAAATTGCAACAACGATTTTTCATAAAACCTTTGCTCTGATATCAAAACAAACGGCGTTCTGGAATACCAAACACCCACAGAGCAAAGGAAGAGGAGACTCTCTCAGTTCTATCTCAAATCCTCTTTAATTTCATTGATGTTTAGTAAAGGATCTTTACAAAGAGTGCGGATCGTCTGTGTTGAAGGCACAAGAAATTTCAGCACCGTTGCTTCTCATTACTCCACGTCATTTTTTATGGCTCCATCTATCAAGATATGCCCGGATTTTTTTCTCCACATACATTGGTAACTACACAACCATTTTTAACGTGTAAAACTTTTTCCAACTCCCACCATGATTCTTTTGTTAAATTTATATATAATGTCCATCAATTTTTCCAGATAATTCTAGAGCACAATCCAAAAAAAAGAGGTACATGCAAACATCAAGTGGATGACAGCACATAAAGTAGTGGGATTGAACAAACTTCTTTGAAGCTTTACTGGGGCCAACATCGAGTCTTATTTTCCATCTGACCTGTTCATAAGATCACACATGCCTAGATGAAGTTAAAATAAAAATATCAGCTTGATAAGAGCATTATGTGGCCCCAAGAAGTTTTCAATGGTAGCATCAATTCCTACTGTCCTAAATGATGTGGTCCACTTTAACTTTGAATCTACATTGTTTTTGGGTTTATAGCCTATAATGATCTAAAAAAATGAATTGTCCGTGTGGATCTAACAAATACATCATCGGGAGCCCACGTAAATTTCACGCCTCCAATGCTTGCTGCTTGATGCAGGGGAGAGGATTAGGTGAGACCGGGCATCACCCAAGACGGTGCAACCCTTACCATGGGGCCCACGTACCTTAATTTGTTTATTCTATATCCATTCCGTCCATCCAAATTTTCAGATCATTTTAGAGCATTCTACCAAAATTTATGAATATCCAATTATTAGGTGAACCATACTCTAGGAAAAAGTGGTGACTCAACACTACTATTAAAAACTTCTTAGGGATCACGATGATTTTTATGTGTTTTTTGACATCCAATATATTGATAAGTTCACATAAGCCTGGATGAAGAGGAAAAACATATATCAGCTTGATACAAAACTTTTGTGGCCCGTTATTGGTAAGTCACCATTGTTTCCTATGGCATAGGTAATGGTAACCCACCACTGTTTCATTTTTTGGATAATTATTCAAAATGATCAGGAAAAATGGATGGACAGGGTGGATATAGAATACACATGTCAACACCACTGTAAGGGCCGCACGGTCTTGGATGAGACCGGTGTCTCACCTAATATGCTACCCTGGTGCAGCACATTCTAGTAAGAGAAGATTGTAAGAGAAGAAAGCCGGAAGTATTTACATGTGAAACTTCAATGGGCCCTATTATGATGTATTTATCAGATCCACATCGTCCAGCCATTGCTTCATACCATTTTATAGAACTAGACAAAAAAGAGGCAGAACCAAGCTCAACCGGGCCATATTACTGTTATATTTTAAATGAATTTTAAAATAAAAAAATGTGTTTCAAATTTGGATTTCCCTCCATGTTTCTATTTTTGAAAAAGTTTTATCTTTTAGTGCTACTCTTTAGTCCCACATCGGAAATGAATAAAAGAAATATTTAAATTATAAGATTGAGTTTTGGCATTGGGCTTGAGCCCCTTGAGACCTTCTCAGGGGGCATGTGAATTTGGTCTGATCGGGGAGCTATGCCATTAGCTCAAATCTATGCCATTGACCACACAAGCGCGCCCGCCTGCTTGCCGGCCGGTCGAGCCACGCCGTCGCCGTCGCCGGTGCCGGTGTAGGGCCGGGCTCGGGCTCGGGCTCGGGTCTGGGTCCGGGTCTGGGTCTGGGTCTATGTGAGATTGAGAGTACACTCACACTAAACTTATCTATATATAGACCTGTCCTCTCATCCGTTTTTACACTCTGAAAAAATTCATTTTCCTTCTGGTTATTCAAAATACTCTCTGGTTCATTGTTGTTTGTTAACTGAGTTTGCAAGTTAGTCAATCATTTCGGGTTTAAGTTCTGCACGCTGGTTCGTGCCCGTGTACAGCGAGTGCACCGTTGGGACTGGGCAATAGTCGTTGTATCCTGGAGACCAACTGTCCAAGAAATCCTGTTGCATTTGGGACGCGGCCCAAGGAGGGCAGATTTGGTTTCAAGCCGAGTGACTCAGTCACGCCTCGACTCAAGCACATAAGTTCTTTTTCTCTTTAATTTATTATTTAAATTCTGATCTCGATTTTTAATCTACTGTTTTCAGCAATTAAATCCAACAATCTTGAAACCAAATTATTATTGTCGGAAACAGTAGATATCTGTTTCAATACTTGTTCGAAAACAAAATTAATTTCTTCTTCTATTAACCTTTCTGAAATCAGTGTTTAACTGATTTATTGATTCTATAACTGGTTGAAAACCGAGTCACAACCAGTTTCTTTTGTAATCAATGGCCACCATCACAGTAAACCCTACGACTGAACTGTCCAAAATCGAACCGTTCGTTGGACAGAATTTCAAACGATGGAAACAAAAGATCAGTTTTGCATTGCAAATTCTAAAGGTCTTCTACATTCTTTCGGATTCATTTACAGTTGATCCAGCCAATGAAACTGAATTTAGAGATGCCAATAACTATAAACACTATATTCTAAACACCTTGTCTAATGAACTATATGATATATATATGTTTCGTATGAATCTGCTAAAGACATCTGGACTGCACTAGAAAAGAAATACGTGCTTGAAGATGCAGGTTCTAAGAAACATGCTATTGCTAATTTCCTTCATTATGAAATAACAGACGATAAGCCTGTCACGAACCAGATTCACGATTATCAAAATCTGGTACATGAACTTACAATTGAAGGAATAAAAATAGTTGAGGTATTCTTATTAAGAGCTCTAATTGAAAAATTACCTCTTTCCTGGAAAGAATATAAAAACAGGATGAAACACAAGAAAAATGGTATCTCTTTAGAAAATATAATCATACATATAAGAATAGAAGAAGCTAACAGAAACAGGGATCAAATTAAGAAAGTAAACGGGTCAGTATCTAAGGCCAACCTGGTCGAAACAAGTCAGGCACAAAATAACAAAAAGAAAGGAAATTATTGCAACTATGGAAAGACTGGTCATCATTCTAAAAAGTGCAGGCTCAAAAAGAAAACAAACGGACAATTCAAGAAGAAAGGGTCCTGTAACTATTGTAAAAAGCCTGGACATTATGAAAATCAATAAAGGCTCAAGAAAAAGAATACGATGTCAGAAGTCAATCTTATTGAAGCTGAAGAAAATCCAGACATGATTGTCGCTGTAGTGTCCGAAGTATTCCTTGTAAACAATATGGAATGGATATTAGACACCGGGGCAACTCGGCATGTATGTAAGGATCGAAGCATGTTTACCTCCTATTAGGCGACAGGGGATGAAGAACAAGTGTTCATGAAAAATGCTCGATCCTCTCCAGTTGTTGGAAAAGGAAATGTTCTGCTGAAGCTCACATCAGGAAAGACTTTATTGCTAAAGAATGTGCTACATGTGCCTAATATTCGTTGCAATTTGATATCTGGTTCGCTGCTCAACAAGGTTGGGGTTAAACTAGTAATAGATTCTGATAAGCTTGTAATGACAAAAACTGAAACTTTCCTTGGAAAGGGCTACTGCAATGATGGTCTGTTTATTGTAAACGTTTCATATGATAATAATAAAATGTTATCCAGTTCTGCTTATATTGTCGAATCTCTTTCATTATGGCATAGTAGATTAGGCCACGTGAACGTACAGTCCTTGAAAAGAATGAAACGAATAGGATTACTACCTGATATTACAATCGATAACATTGGAAAATGTGAAACTTGTATAGAATCCAACTTCGCTAAGAAATCTTTTAAACTTGTTAACAAAAGTTCTGAATTATTAGAATTAATATATAGCGACTTAGGTGATTTTAGGAATCACATGTCTAGAGGAGGCAAAAGATACTATATGACTTTCATAGATGACTATTCTAGATACACTAGAGTATATTTTCTAAGGAACAAAGATGAAGCCTTAGAATCATTCATTAAGTATAAGACCGAAGTTGAAAATCAACTTAATAGGACTATTAGAAGACTTAGGTCAGATAGAGGAAGTGAATATGAATCTTCACAGTTCCGAGAACTTTGTGAAAATAGTGGAATAATATATGAAACTACTGCTCCGTACACACCAGAACAAAATGGAATAGCTGAACGCAGAAATAGAACATTGAAAGATATAATGAAGACTATGTTAAATAGTTCTGGTTTACCTCTAAATATGTGGGGAGAAGCCATACTATCTGCTTGTTATATTCAGAATAGAATACCACATAAAAAGACTGGTAAGACACCATATGAATTGTGGAAAAATCATAACCCTTGTTACAAACACCTTAAAGTGTGGGGGTGTCTAGCTAAAGTAGGGTTACCTAAAACCAAGAAAAGAAAACTAGGTCCTAAAACATCTAATTGTATGTTTATAGGATATGCAGAAAATAATGCAGCATATAGGTTTCTAGTCTTGAAATCTAAAGATAACATTCTAGATCCAAACACTATTATAGAAGCTAGAGATGCGGAATTTCTAGAAAATGTCTTTCCTATGAAGTCTAGATTCGTAGAAATAAAAGACATTAGTGGATCAAATCTTGCTTCAACAAGTAAAAGTATGGATATTAGTTGTGAAGTAGAACTAGAACCTAGAAGGAGTACGAGAACTCGTAAGGAAACTAACCTAGGAGATGGGTTCTTTACCTTCTTATTAGAAGATGACCTTAAGACCTATTCAGAAGCCGTTAACTCTCTTGATGCATCATTCTGGAGAGAAGCTATAAAAGATAAATTAGAATCAATTATATCTAATAACACTTGGGAACTTGTAGATCTTCCTCTTGGAAACAAACCTATAGGGTGTAAATGGGTGTTTAAGAAGAAGCTTAAACTAAATGGATCTATAGATAAGTTTAAGGATAGATTAGTTGCAAAAGGCTTTAAACAAAAAGAAGGTTACGATTACTTTGATACCTATTCACCTGTAACTAGAATTACAACGATTAGGGTATTAGTAGCAATCGCATCTATATACAAGCTAGTAATACATCAAATGGATGTTAAAGCAGCTTTTCTAAATGGAGAATTAGAAGAGAAAATTTACATGGAACAACCTGAGGGTTATATAACTCCTGGAAAAGAACACAGAGTTTGTAGACTAATTAAATCTTTATACGGCTTGAAACAAGCTCCTAAACAATGGAATGAAAAATTTGACAACGTCTTAAAGTCAAATGAATATCTTGTTAATGATCTGGATAGATGTGTATATAGCAAATTCACTGATAATGATGGTGTGATAATATATTTATATGTTGATGATATGCTTATATTTGGAACTAATGTTAAACTAGTTAATTCAACTAAACAGCTCCTGTCTTCTAACTTTGATATAAAAGACCTAGGAGAAGCTAGTATGATATTAGGTATTCAGGTAATCAGAAAAGATGATAATATTATTTTGTCTCAATCTCACTACGTTGAGAAAATACTAAAAAGGTTTAATCACTTTGATTGTTTACCTGTTAGTACACCATATGATCATACTGTGCATTCTAAAAAGAATACAGGAAGTAGTGTATTTCAACTTGAGTATTCTCAATTAATTGGTAGCCTAATGTATCTGATGAACTGTACTAGACCTGATATTGCATATGCAGTGGGTAGGCTAAGTAGATATACACATAATCCTAGATATGATCATTGGAATGCATTGAATAGAGTACCGAAATATCTAAAAGGTACTATTGCATATGGCATTTGTTGTACAGGTTATCCTCATGTGTTAGAAGGATACAGTGATACCAATTGGATCACTGATTCAGATGAAACAAAATCCACAAGTGGATATGTTTTTACTTTTGGTGGAGGTGCAATATCCTAGAAGTCTACTAAATAGACTTGTATTGCTCGGTCTACTATGGAGTCCGAGTTTGTCGCTTTAGAAAGAGCAGGCTCAGAAGCTGAATGGCTTAAAAATTTGTTAACAGATATACCGTTGTGGTCAAAACCTGTGTCTGCTGTTTCTATACATTGTGATTGTCAAGCAGCTATTGCCAGGGCCAAGAGTAAGATATATAATGGCAAAAGTAGACATATTAGACTGCGACATAACATTGTGAGACACTTGTTGAATGATGGAGTCATAGCTATTGACTTCGTAAGATCAGAAAAGAATCTGGCAGATCCTCTGACCAAAGGACTATCTAAAGGATTAGTCATGGAAACATCGAAGGGAATGTGGCTGAGCCTAACCGAATGAGCTACTAGTGTCGGCAACCCAACCTATATAAGTGGAGATCCCATGCGATAGGTTTAATGGATAAACAACAAGACACTAAGAGACTGGGAAGTACTGCAGAGACTTGCCCCTTCCTATGGTGTAGGCAATGCAAACAGCAACGTATATATGAGAGGATGGGTTTTTGAACTCTTAATGAATCCATGACCACTAGTGGTGTGTATCCAGTTGCTGTGTACATTGGAATGGAATTCACCTATATGAGTGTGGAAGTGGGGCCGCTTCCTATGAGAATATATAGGTCATTTCTCTAGAGCACTCATGAAAATTCAGGTAAAGGTGCATGGCTAAAATGTCACCAAACCGCAGAATCAGCTATAGCCGAAAAGTTGTGTGAGTGGCATGTATGGCCGTTTACGCTTAGAGGGTCAGGTTAAAGACCGATAATCACCTGATTCCTGTAAACCTGTCTTTGCTTACTCTAAATGTCGATTAAAGTCGGATAGACATCGACACTATTACACAACTTTTCTAACTGATACCGAAGTGTTTTGAATTTAAAACATGTGGGGGATTGTTATATTTTAAATGAATTTTAAAATAAAAAATGTGTTTCAAATTTAAATTTTCCTCCATGTTTCTATTTTTGAAAAAGTTTTGTTTTTTAGTGTTATTCTTTAGTCTCACATCGGAAATGAACAAAAGAAATATTAAAATTATAAGATTGAGTTTTGGCATTGGGCTTGAGCCCATTGAGACCCTTCTCAGGGGGCATGTGAATTTGGTCCGATGGGGGGGCTATGCCATTAGCTCAAATCTATGCCATTGACCACACACACGTGCGCGCGCCCGCCCACCTACCCACCGACCGGCCGAGCCGCGCCGTCACCGGTGCCGGTGCCGGGCCGGGCTCGGGCTCGGGTCTGGGTCCGGGTCTGGGTCTGAGTCTATGTGGGATTGAGAGTACACTCGCGCTAAATGGTTTTTCGTGAGTATACTCGCACCTGTCTTTTTGTGCTAATTTTCAAACTAGAGAGATGCATCTGTTCGGGTGGTCACTCCTGTTGGGTTTAAACCCAATGGACCTAACCCATTTGAAGCAGTGCTTAGGCACCTTATCTTGGTCTATATATAGACCTGTCCTCTCATCCGTTTTTACACTCTGAAAAAATTCGTTTTCCTTCTGGTTATTCAAAATACTCTCTGGTTCATTACTGTTTGTTAACTGAGTTTGCAAGTGAGTCAATCATTTCGGGTTTAAGTTCTGCACACTGGTTCGAGCCTGTGTACAGCGAGTGCACCGTTGGGATCGGGCAATAGTCGTTGTATCCTAGAGGCCAACTGTCCAAGAAATCTTGTTGCATTTGGGACGCGGCCCAAGGATGACAGATTTGGTTTCAAGCCGAGTAACTCAGTCACGCCTCGACTCAAACACATAAGCTCTTTTTCTCTTTAATTTATTATTTAAATTCTGTTCTCGATTTTTAATCTACTGTTTTCAGCAATTAAATCCAATCTACTGTCTGAATTGAATGCCTACTATTGAAAACTTTTTGGGGTCATAGGAGGCTATGATCATACTTATATTTGTGTTTTTCCCTTCATGAATGTATGTGTAAGATTATTAAGAGGTTAGATAGCAAATAAACGTAATAGTAGACCTTAGGAAGGTGTCAACGGTTTCCATTCAATATACGGCTAGTTTCTTTGACGTGGTTTACTTGAGCTTTTGATATCCCTCAGTTTTGGGCTGATGCCCTAGAATCATCGGTAAAAATTGATGGACGGTGTGGATATGAAACATAAATCATTGTGGGACCCAAAGTAGTTCCACGCATTAAAAGTGATGTTGTGTAGCACGCCATGTATTTGGGAGAGAGAAGTCCGGCGTATCTCGTCAGCCAGAGTCCTCTAGGATGACGTGGACCAATGAGAAGCAATAGCGCTGGAATTTCTTGTGCGTTCACCACAAATGATCCGCACTCCATTAGAAATGCCGAGAATCAGAGCCTTAGAGAACGCATAGACTTGTATAAATCCCATGTTTCTTGGGAGTGACCTGACCAGTCATCATATTCCTGACCATGGTATCAACCGTCCATCTCTTTCTCCTTCATTGACCAGATTGAATCCAGTTTATATATCGAACAGGGAACTCGCCTTTTGTGCATCGACTTGTTATGTGCCCCATTAATCTGACGGGCCGCATTGCGGATTAGCCATGCACCCAAAATCTCTCAAATTGGATGATCTTAGCCGCCTAATCTTTGACCACCCATTTCCCGTTGAATGTAGATTGTTGGCCTATTCTTCCTCAATTGGAAGCTTATGACATATCTGATTTAGTAGACAACTGTGTCGCTGCCTAGAAAGTAAAAATCCCTGATATCAGGTCCATCCTACAAACACATGGGCCAACATGTGAATTTGGAGGTTCTGGGTGGTTACATATTATTTTTCAAGGGTCGCCCACTGGGTAAATAACGAGATTTTTGGGTAGAACTCTACACGAGTCGAGTAAACTCGAAAAACTCACTCGACTCTTTCAAAAAATGGTTGACTCGGCTCAGATCGGAAGTGAGTTTGAGCCGAGTCGAATCAATTTTCTGGTCCTCAAATGTGTTCGAGCGAGCTTCAAGCAGGGCTATGCTCGATTCGGCTCAACTCGTTTAGTGACTCGTACTCGGCTCGACTCGATTAGCTCGGAGCCATAGTATATATAGTGTAGTTAAAATGATTTTTTTTTTTTTTTACCCTCATGTGTTTTACCCGCCCGAGCGGCCCCCTTTTTTCAAACCCGGCCCCCTTTTTTCAAACCCTAACCCTAACCCTCTCTCTCTCTCTCTCTCTCTCTCTCTCTCTCTCTCTCTCCACTCCATGCCGGCCACTCAGTGAGCTACCCTGCCCTGCCCGCCACTCGACGCCGGTCACCCCCTGTTCTCACCCTGGTTCGCTCAATGCCAACCACCCCCTGATCTCATCCTACCCACTCGACGCTGGCCACCCTTGATCTCACCTTACCTGCTCGACGCTGGCCATCTCCAATCTCACCCTGTCTGCTCGATGCCGGCCACCCCCTAATCTCAGCCTGCTCGCTCGTCGACGCTGGTAAGCTCAACAAATCTTGCTTGAAAACACAAACTCAAACTCAGCTTGAAAGAATCGAACTCGACTCGGCTCGAAAACTCAAAATCAATTCGAACTCGAAATCGACTCAAACTCGCTCGATCTATTGACTGATCAAGGGCTGCTCGACTTGGTCGAGTAGAGCTAAGTAACGAGCAGGGGTAGGTGGGTTCGAATCGAGCACCAAGCGGGGTGATGCTCGATTTGACTCAACTCGTATACAGCTCTATTTTTGAGTGATTGCCTATTTATTTTCAATGATTGCCTATTTATTTTCAATGGTGTGGCCCATCTGATGACATGATAAACCTTATTAATTTTCATGACACCCATAATCATGGTGGGTCTTATTTGATGCACGAATTAGATGAAATGCACACCACACAATGAGCACCATACAATTATTCGAATAGCTTTAAGATGGGCTTGAATAAATTTTCCTCGCATTTGAATAACTTTTAAAATAATTTTTGAAAGAGAGATTCATTGAATTCAATGTACCATGAGAAACATGTCCAGCATGCAAATAAATTACAAGAGTTTCTACTAAACATAAAGCATAAAGCATAAAGACAGCAATATAAATTAAACCTAGTCTAATGTGGCCCACTTGGATCTTTGATAAAAATTCATTAATTACGTCCATATTGAGAGAAATTGATGGGTGAGAAGTTACCTAGAACTCCACAGTCGACACCAAATGTAGAAGCGTGGCCCACTTTGATTATCAATCAATAGCTTGTTTGGTCCAAGGTACATAAACACTGGAGCCCTACTGATGAATGGCCAACCTTTTGCAACGTGCACCACTTTGGCACGTGCGCAAGAAAGCAAGGTTCTAGGGAAACTCGTGTGAGGAGTACCCTTCACATTCCTCGTGGTTATTTCCATGACCAAGGAGCATCTCTGCAACTTGGCTCATGGTGGGCCTCGCATCTCCTTCCTCCTCCACACATTGCAAAGCCACTTTAACAAGAAGCTCCATCTTAACCAAATCATACCTACTGTCAATCCTCGGGTCCATGATTTCTTCAATCCTACTTTGCTTGGAAGTGGTCCCACCATTCATCACATCCCTCACCCATGGTACCAACCGTCCTCCTTCCCCTCCTTCATTGAGGACATGGAATCCGGTCGGCGTCTTTCCAGTCACCATCTCCAACACAACAATCCCATAGCTGTACACATCCACCTTCGACGTGATCGGAAGATTCATGATCCATTCTGGAGCCATGTAGCCTCTGGTTCCTCTGACCCTTGAGAAGCTCGATCTATCAAGCCCACGTCGATCCAACAGCTTAGACAAGCCGAAATCAGCTACCTTCGGCTTGTAGTCACCATCCAATAGTATGTTCTGCGGCTTTACATCGCAATGTAGGACCCACTCAAGGCACTCCTCATGCAGATAAGCTAGGCCCTTTGCGGTCCCTATGGCGATTTCAAATCGCTTCTCCCAATCAAGAGAATTGGAGATGAGATTCTCAGCTACGGATCCATGCTCCATGTATTCATACACCAAAAGCCTGTGTTTCCCTTCTGCGCAAAAACCCCACATCTGTATCAAGTTCATGTGATTGATCCGCCCGATAGTGCTCACCTCGGCAAGAAATTCCGCTTCCCCTTGATTGATCCCTTCCAGCTGCTTGATGGCCACGACCCGTTGATCCGACAACACTCCTTTGTATACGACTCCCGCTCCCCCCCTTCCGATTTCTTCACTGAAATTCCTCGTGGCCTTTTTTAGCTCGGCATAGCTGAATTTCTTGAATCCAGTCGCAGCGAAGAGGTACCCTTGTTCAATGGCATTTGAGGCAATGTTTTTGTTATTTATGAACATGTACCACAATCCGGTGAGTATGAAGACTAGCTCAGCTCCACCAAGTGCAAAAGCAAAAAACAAGATGTATCTAATGGAGGTGTTCTCTTGCTTTGTTTGGTATGTCCTGGGCAATTCGACGGGAGCCTTCGGTGAACAGATCAGTTTGATTCCATCTGTGAAGTTTTCTTTTGGGATGGTCCTGTTTATCGGCACTTTGACATACATGGTCCCCGAGAAAGACAATTCCCGGTAGCCATTGAGCAACAATGTCTTCGGGTAACACCGTCCCAGTCCATCCATGTGGTACATGAAAGCTTTACAAGAACACAACTGCAAGCATATGTTCTTGCAAGCTTCCAGCGTTATTTTCTCAGTGTAGTTGAAATCATAGCCATAGTAATCGACATTAGGGATACTGACAAATGATGAAGCGTTAGTATTGCAGGAGATATTAAAGGTCGGCTCACAACCCTGCGACCAGTCGGTGGGGTCTTTCACCTTGAACCCAGGCAGACATGTGCATCTCCTTTCAGGTGCATGGATACAGACCCCGTTGGGCCCACATAGGCCGTGGATGGTGCATGATCTTTGGATGGCTTGCCATGAAACTGCCCAAGTCCCGTTCTTCTCATTTAAGCTGTAGAGCCGAACATTCCCATCAGAATCCATGGTTAGCCTTCTTTTGGGTCCCAACCCAAAATCCGAACTAATGAATTTGAAGTCATCAGAAGAATGCAATTGACCAACAGGATCGAAGATAGCAATTCTACTATTGTTGTAGGTCGTTCGTCCAACATCCCAGCTAACACGCCCAGGGTCTGGCCAATACACGCTCGATATAGAGGGACCATTGTATAGTAGGCGTATAAGGTTGTCATTATCGAAGTACAGAGAGTAAAAACCAGAAGAGTAATTAGTTCGGCTTCTAGACGAAATAAGCTTCGAGTTCTTTGTGAGTGGTTGTTGTGGAAGGAGGGTATCCGTCGGGAAATCAAAGCTTTGCCAGAGCGTAACATTTTCTTCAGATTTTTGGAGGATGAGATTTCCTGTGTTCTCGAGGCGTAATTGCACTGATGAATTCGACGTAGTGTTTGTGGTCCAAATGGTGGACCGCCTGCCGTCTGTTAAGATGAGATTTCCATCTCGCCGTAGGGAAAGAGTGGACCGTCTTCCATTAACTGGGAAGTCACGATTCGCCATCCAAACGGGGGTGAAATGGGTTGATTGGTTGAACCATATTGCGAAGAAATAAGCATTGTTACCGATCCTGTGGAATCCTGCAGAGAAGGTGCCATCTGGTGAAACGAGAATATCATCGGGTCTCTCGACAGAGAGCGATGATCCATGGCTCAAGCTTTGAATGGAGGAAGAGAGGGAAGGAAGAGGGGCGTAGGTAAAGAAGAAGAGGAAGATGTAGAAGCTTTGTAGGGGCTGTGAATGATGCATGGTCATAGAAACACAAGTAATGTAGATGAGAGTTATTGATCTATCGTGTGGTTGAGAGAATGTGTGGGGGTATTGTTATTGATATATCGTGTAGTTTGAGATATAAACAAGAGAGAGAGAGAGAGAGAGAGGCAAAAAAATCAAGGCCGACACCACGTGACAACCCTTATTTCTTTCCTTGATAGATTGTGTACCACACTTCTCCACATTTAAGGTGTGGAACTTCTCTAACCCCACCATGACATTTCCATCAATTTTTAAGGATCATTTTTAGGACATGAGGACATAGATGAAGCACATCCAAAGCTCAAATGACCATTCCACATAAAGCAGTCGGGATTGAATGACTACATTTGAAAGCTTCCTAAATCCACCATGAGGTTTGTTTGCCATCTAACCTCTTCATAAGGTCACACAGACTTGGATGAAGGGAAATGACAAATATTAGATTAATCAGAGCCTTCTATAGCCCAAGAAATTTTCAACAATAGCCGTACAATTCCCATTGTTTTCTATAGCATTGTGGCTCACTTGAACTTAGATTTGGCTTGTTTTTTGTCTCATGCCCTAAAATAGTATGGATAAATTGATGGACGGTGTGGATTGAATAGATACATCATGATGCGCCCACCGAAGTTACACATGTTCACTCTCCCTGGAATGTGCTGCACCACGCACAAACGGAATTTCTTGATGTGTGAAATTTACATGAGCCCCATGATGATTTATTTCTTAGATCCACACCGTCCATCTATTTTTTTCAGATCATTCTAGGATACAAGTGCAAAAATAAGGAAGATCAAAAGCTAAAGTGGATCATACCATAGGAATTGATGCTACCGTTGAGAATTTCTTGTGGCCACAAAAGGGACTGATCAGGCTGATATGTGTGTTTTACCTTCATCTAGATATGTGTGACCTTATGAACAGGTTAGATGCAAAATATGCCTCTTGGATGCTCCTAAGAAGGCCCCAACGGTAGTTTGTTCAATCCCCACTGCTTTATGTGCTGTGGTCCACTTGAGATATGGATGCACCCCATTTTTTGTAACATTCTCTAGAATTATTATCTGTAAAAATTGATGGATGGTGTGGATCTAACAAAAAAGTAATGTTGGGACCTAGAAAAGTTATACATGTTAAAAGCCGTGCAGGGTAGCACGCAGTCTATTGGGGGAGAAATTCCATGTATTTTGTGAGATGCAGTCGTCGGAAACGCCAATGAGAAGCGACGGCACTGAAATTTCCTGTAAGCGGATTGTGTACTGAATAACTCACTACCCTACCGACTAAACTCTATGAGGCCCACTGTGATTTATATATTTTATTCACTCCGTCCATCCAGTTTAACAGATAATTTTAGGCCTTGAGCCCAAAATTAAAGCATATCCAAATCTCAAGTGGATCACACCATAGGAAAAATGTGAATTCAACGTCTACCATTGAAAAATTCTTGGGGGACACAGAAGTTTTATATTAAGCTAATATTTGTGTTTTCCCTTCATCCACGTCAGTGTGATCTTATGAACAGGTTAGATGACAATTAAACAACACTGTGGGCCATATTAAGGTTTCAACGGTGGAAATCATTATTCCTACCTTTTCCTTTGATACATTCAACTTGAGCTTTGGACATGCTTCAATTTTAGTTTCAACCCCTAAAATGAGCTGGAAAATGGGTAGATGGCATGGATAAACCATATACATTCACGGTGGACCCAACAGAGTCTGCTCAGTAACTCAGAATGCAAATAGATTTCAAATTTTCTGTGCCTTCGACACAACACAGACGATCCGCGCTCGCAGAGAGTCTTGCCTACCTTCGGCCACAAATTAAGTGGCAACGGTAGTCTAATCAAGGAGAATCGACTTTAGCCCATCCATGGTGGAACAAACAGATGAATGATCTAGATTACCCAACCATGGCCAGCTTTTCAGAATTGAAAACCCGCATAAGCAATCCAAATATGTAATACAGCCTAGTTCCGCGGATCCCAACTTTCCATCCGGTGGTTGTAATATGGATGGCCAATGGTACAAAATACTCATGGAAAATCCTAACCATCCATTTGAATCAGACAGATACAACAACCTGAATGTGACTTCTGTGCGGTGAATCATTCAGAGTGGAGCCAACAAGATGAATGCCACCAAGATGGACGGTTATAATCATCCAAGAATGGACGGTTCTGATCATCCAAAAATGAGTACATTTCGGTACCTTCCATCAATTAACACCGGTGAACCAGTCATCACGATTAGACTGGGTCAACTTAAAAAAGAAGCTGTCCACTAAGTACGCAATACCAAAGGCATACAGAAAACGACAAAACGGTTATTGCTGTTTGACTGGGTCAACGCAAAAAGAAAAGCATGCTAAATTGTTGAATTGGATTTCACCTTTCGAAATAAAAATTAGACTAAAATATCCTTGTGCTTTGATCACAGTACCGGCACAGTAATGACTATGGCTACGTGCACGGTTAAGTTCTCAAGCCCAAGCTCAAGCTTTATTTTATGGGAGATTTGACGGAAAGGAATGCTTAAAAGTTTGAAAATAGGCCCAGAAGTCCCGAGGCCGTGATCCACTAAGTTCAGTGGTGGATGAGAGCGGTGAGCCCCAACCTTCCTCCATACTAAAGAGGTTAGTATGTTGTCTAATCTAGCATTATTTCCAAATGCTTAGTATTGTCCTAGCTTCACCAAAAAGGAAGGGCTTGAGATTGCTGCATTGGGCTAGGTAAAGATGAATGTTGACGGGTCCTCGAGGGGCAACCTTGGTCCTTCAGGAGGAGGTGGTGTTTGTCACAGTGCGAATGGGGTTTTTCTGTTTGCGTTTTCCAGCAGATACGGGTTGGGGACTAATGTTTGAGTGGAGATGAAAGCTCTAGAGAAAGGCTTCTCGATGCGTGAGGCTCGGGGCCACTCCAAAATAGTGCTGGAGAGTGACTCGATGACAGTTGTGGCGGTTGTTACTAAGAAGAGTCCAACGAGCTGGGCCTTCTGGTATTGGTGGGCCTAGGTTACTGCTAGTATGGGACAGGTGGAGGCCCGGATTCATTAAGTTTCTAGAGAGGTTAATTGAGTGGTAGATTGGTTGGCTCGGCTTGGAAGTGACTCACAAAGAAATAGAGTGTTTCGAGTAGAGGAGTTGCCAACTGACACCCGTGGATCCCTGTTTCTAGACAAAGTAAGGTTGGGTTATAATTCTGAGAAGTGATGGGTGTTTGGGCGTTTTGGGTTGTTCAGCAAGTTTACAATAGGCGGCTCGCTATGTGTTTTGTGTGGTCGGGCCGTCCGAATGTATATCCTGCTTCGTGTATTTAATGGAAAATGAATTATAATTTTTTTTTTTTTTTTTTTTAAATTTGTGGGCTGGCCAAATTCGCGCTTCTGTGTGTGGCCCATTGTGATGTAACTGTTTGATCCACGTCGTCCATCCGTTTTACCAAATCATTATAAAATATGAACTCTAAAATGAAGGTTATATATAGATGAAGTGGAGCACACCACAAGAAACAGTATGAGTTGCACACTATGCCGTTGATAACTGAATGGTGGGCCAAAGAACTTTGGATAAATATGATATTTTTGTTTTCCTTTCATTCATGTATCTATGATGTTATGAACAGGATGGATGACACGTAAACTTCACTGTGGATCCCACGGTGCCAAGTGTGTACTGATCTTCGTTAGTCGCAAGTATGTACAGTCCAAAGTACAATCGGAAGTGTAATTTATGATAGTAATGGTTCTCGATGCATTAATTTGCATCTGTTTAATCAATGGGCTCATTGATTCGTTGATCCAATTCGTTAGTAATGTGTATGGCCCATGATTTGCATGAGAAGGTGCTTTCTAGACGCTGTTAAGGGCTTTCTATGGCCCAACAGCCAAAACAATGGTATATCGCAACCTTCGAGTCTTCGATCGTGACATGTATCAATATTGCTTTTTTTTAATTATAATATATTAATAGAGAAAAGATGTACATTCGGGTGTGGGCTACGAAAGGGAAGCAACCACACCTATCATAAACTAGGACCGTAAAAAAAAAAAAAAAATGGCCATGCTCCATATATTTTTTTGGACGTTAGGCCTTTTTTTTTTTTATAGGACAAACCACTTATAAAACTCTATGGGTCTCCTTAATAGAGCTAAGCCCCACCCTATCCAGAAGGAAATTTCCCCTAATCAGCCTTGGAAGGTCTTAAACTGAATTAAAGCATCGCTCCCCTTGCAGCGCACTTCCAAGCCATGCCAGACCATCAGCCACCTGGTTGGCTTCTCGGAGGATCTGAATGATCCTGATTTCCGCCCCACTTTTCTGAATTCTTTGACTGTTGCCCACAAATACCACATAATGCAGTTTCCAATTCTCTCCCTATTGAAAAGGTCAGCGACAATTTTAATCTATTTCCAGGAGAATCTTGGAGAAGCCGTGGGCCACATATGTATCAATATTGTTTGACGAGTAAGGAATTTTTGTATCTTCCATACTTACGACTCCCACAGCAAATTCAAGATCCATTGAGGGGTGTTGTTCATTCAACTCTACTGTCATCTCTTCATGTTCAGAAGTAGGATCAAGGACACTCTGTACAACAGGCTAAATATTGGGGGATAAAATACTCGAATGTAATGGGGGGATGTGCTCCTTGCTTCAACAAAAGGCATATGCCTCACTTTCTCTATATACAGTGGTATTTAAGAATGTGGACTCTATCCGCAGAAGAGCATTAATGCTTCAAGATCTTCATTATCCTTGATTGTATGTGGGGGGAGCAATCTACGTATTGTCTCACCGTACACAACCTTAATTATCAAATTAATTTCATCCGGTGTTGTCTACGTAATCTAATATATTTTATCTAGGACTTCCTGGTATGTTATATCATCCCTCACACCAATGTATTTTGATTCCTTACCCACATACAAGAACATTCCCTTCTCGTATACACTATTCTCATCATAATAGCATAGGATGGGCCAACGAGCCATAATCATCTACTATAGGTTAACCTGTAATGATAAATGGATGATATATTATTATGTTAACAACATAAAGGGTACAAGTGTAAATGGTGGGGGTTGTCATCCAATTAGGGTCTAGGTTGTCAAATGTGACAGGTCGAGGTTGTCATTATATAAGAGTCTAGGTTCTCAACTGTGAAGGGTTGAGGTTGTCATCCTATAAGGGTCGAGGTTGTCAATGGTCTGAATTGTTAACTTCGACCATTCGAACATTACAACCATGACTTTTATAGATTTGACTGTCAACCTCGACCCTTCACACCTTACAACCTTGACCCTTATAAACTTAACTGTCAACCTAGAGCCTTATTGGATGATAACCTCAACCTTGTGTGGATGATAACATCAACCCTTCACTTCTGACAATCAAGACTTACCACATGACAAGCTTTAACCTTAATATATGCCAAGCTACACCCTTAATACATGGCAACTTATACCCGAAACACATCACAACTTAGACCCTTAGCAATATTGGCAATCCCAAGTCTCAGGGATTCATTTACCTTCATTCAATAATGAATAAATATGTAGTTTATTACGGTGATAGGGACACCGGAGGACTAAATGACGAGGACCTTCACCGAAAAATGTATTGCACGATTACCAAACTGAATGAGAAAGTTTAAGAAGAATTTTCGGATGTGCGCCGGAGAATGCCGGATAGACGCCGGAGAGAAATGTCGGGAAAAATCGTCGGAGGGAGAGTGGAGGTGGGTCCCACAAGCATCATTTTCCCAATGAGGAAGAAAGGCCTCTGCAAAAAGTGAAAATGGTAAGGTTTAAAACTATATAAGGGCGTTTGTACACCATTTGTGGGGCTCAGCATTGCCTATGTGTGGAATCCACTCCATGCATTATCCTTGGAATTTCATTGAAGGCCATAGTTGGAAGAATGATCAACATTCATCACTCATATGGACCACATTAAAAGAAAATGGATTGCATTTTACTTACACCATTATATGTTATCAGGTTGTGTGGGCCACAGAGAGATCATGTCAGCATGAGGTTATCATCTTTCCATATAAACTTAGGGCTACAAAGAAAATGAACGGATATGATCTACCTTTTATATGGCTCAATGACAGGTCCCATCCACATCACTACCTAGGGATTGAATGTTACTTGTCTTCTTATTTACTCAAAATTTGAAACAAGGCTAAATCCAAATCATGGGTATTTTGGTCTGAATATTTTTTCAAAAGGTGTTTGGGGCTACGTAGGAAATTTTTAAAAATCTCATCCACACATGGAATTTGGTAATTCCACAGGGCCAGTACGGTCAAAATCCATTTTCGAATTAACTTGGGTCAACTTTCCCTTTAATTTTCTGGCCGACAGTCCATGGATGTGGCATATAATTTACTGAAATCCAAATCATCCAAATGGCTAACCCAACTATGGATGAAAAATAAGCCAAAAATTAAAATTATAATGTAACAATAACCATCTATTTACGTTTGAATTTAAACCCATTAGTATTTTATGATTTAACTATCAATTTGACAGTTGTTAAATGGATGGTTAGGAATTGTTGTGTAACGCCCTAGATTTTCGAGATTTATTTGAAAATTTATTTTTATTTTAGTTTAATTAATTATCATACATTTACCCTTATTTCAAGAATAACGGACCATCCGTAGGAGATTCGATAGGGTATCATTTATTAAAGTTGCTTAGAATTACGCCATTAACAATATAGAAGGGTTAGATTCCGCTAAACTCAAAGATTTACGATAATTACGAAAATGATATTGGATAACTTAAGTTAAACTACCATTTTTAAGTATGTTAACTTTCAGTTATCACAGTGAAACAAAACCTTAGACTTAAGCTTTTGGGCACATTTTAGCCGTACACGTCGAATTTCAGCCCTCCGATCATCCTACAAATGCCCTAATCAGAAAATGGATCCTAAGTGGGCCACCCAATCTCGGATGTCCCAATTTTTGTGTCAATGCCTAAAATCTCGTGGCTCACCTTTTGGATGAAATATATATATATATATATATATATATATATATATATATATATATATATATATCATGGTGGGGCTCACGTGCGTCGCATGCACATTTAGTGCACAATCAAACCACGTTTGACCGTGCACCATACGACCTGGAAGTTTCCGTTTTCCTTCACCCGCTGCACCGCTGCCCTCCCTGTTGTCCACTATGTGGATATCTTTTCAAAGATCTGAACCGTCCATCCTATTTTTAGCCCATCAAAGCCCACTCCTACCAAAAATCTCTTCATTCCATCCCATATCCAGCCCGATCTCTCTTTCTAAATCTACCGTTGGAATTTTAGATCTTTCAATCTAGAGATTTCCTTACATGAGAAGTTAGGTAAACTTCTAGATGATCCTTAGGATCCCTCCAAGCTAAGCAACGTGGAGAATTCCCTCCAAAACCGAGCTTTCTAAATTTTTGAAGATTTTTCTCTAGAATCTTCTCATATGCAAAAGACCTATCAAACGGCTGTGGAAATTTAATTTGTGGACCCCACTTACCTAAATGGACTAATCTAAACCCATCGTAGGTGTCAAATTGACAGATAAATCGTCCGTTTGCAAATTTCTATTTTCATCCCCTCTCTTTCCTTAAAACTCCATCCCGACTGTTCGATCGCTTGTGAACCCTATTTTAAAATTTACCACGTCCATTTTGTATCCCATACCCATCATAGCTCATGTCCACAACCTCCTTTCCATTCGTTGTGTATATGCTTTCCAAATCCGGCCTGAAATCTCGCTTTAAACCACTTTCTATTGCAGCCGTGCACATGTAGCTGTGCATACCCTCTTCTAACACTAAAATCCGACCCTCCTAATCTAAACGAAGCCTCTCCTAGCAACAATAACCCTCATGCACGAATTTGAGAAAGAGAGAGAGAGAGAAAAAGAGAGAAGAAAGACAAGAGAAAGAGAGAGAGAGAGAGAGAGAGAGAGAGAGAGAGAGAGAGAGTTTTTTGTTGTTCTAGCGACGTGCTTAGCCTCTACGGCCTTTTATCGCGTCTGGTCCGTGAGGTGAGGATTTTCCTTCAAGCATTTCATTAATAATGATACGATTATCCTAGGTTCCTTTTGTGACATATGACGTTATTTTGTTTTGAATTGTTGATCCATATAACATGAAGATTAACGTAGGATTTACAATAATTATCATTAAATAATGATGTGATTCCGTGTTTGAATTTTTAACTAAGAAGCATGTATATTTTTGTCATTTATTTTTGTGAGAGCTATATATTAATTCTTTTGATTTATGTTCTACAAGTGATATTGGATTTCATATTGTTATATGCAATATGTGTGTAAGATCATTATGTGGATATTTCATTAATATACGCCATTGTCCGTAAGTTGGTAAAATCACTTGAGGTAGAGAGATGGAACCCGTGAGTGGTGTCCATGATGGAAAGATATGTCTTAACTTGATTAAGAGAATGTAATAAATGTTTGCCAAAGGATCCTTACATGTACATTATACCTGGTTGGATCCATATATATTACATGAGTCTTTTAATGATTTTGGCCATGATGTACAACATTGGCTTCTTGGAACATGATGAAATCATAAAACGGGACAATGATTGGACACTAATGGTATATAAATTCTCATGAGCCGGGTTTGGTACCATGGACAGTAAGCCCTAACTGTCAGCCTATGCTGGGTTGTTTACAACTCCCCATAGTGACCATTAAATTCTTTTAATACGGCCGAATGTGAGATTACTTAAATAAAGGTGAAGCTAAATTCATGCATTCACTTGGCTCCATATGGGTGTATGGAATTGAAAATATATTAGAGCGTCCTACTTCTCCCGTACACTGCCACCTGTAGATTTGGGCTATGAGCGTCCCATTTCTCATGTGGTCAGGCAAAACTATGAGCTTGTGCGTCCTAGGAACCTCTGGTGACTAGTGGCTAGCATGAAGTCGTAACAGGGAGTCTTTCACTTCATGTATTGCGATTCTAGCCAGAGTACCTTAGTCAGAGCATGCATTATATGCATCGCATTAATAAAGATTTTTACTTAGTTATTTTGATTTGATAAAGTAATAATATCCTACTTATGTTTACTCTATACCATTATTATTATTCTTAATTCTCTTGGAGGAAATATTCCCCACTATGATAACGTTTAACACTATCCCAAACACAATTTAGGTGATGCAGGTGAAGATCCAGGTATTAAATCCGATTTTCAAGGAGAAGGGTTCGATGGTTCGTACAATCACATAGCGGATAACAATGTTAGAGAAACTTAGTTGATATTTTCATTTATTAAATATTTCTTTTGAGTAGATACATTTATAAAATTGTAATAAGTCTTCCAGAGAAGACATTGTTTGGTATTTTGATTAATTGATATGGATATTGGTTAGTTCCCTTATTTGAACATTGATGATGACGTAGTAAGTTAATAGAATAAGATGACAATTGTTTTCACCATTTTGCTTGAATGCTATATTTCATTATTTGACAAATTAGTTATTCTATAAGTTACTTGGGAATTCGGCCGTTATGTTATACATAAGAGTCGAAAATCTCAGGTCCTTATATCTTGATCATTATTGTTTTAGACATTGCTCCATTCACAATGGGTCCCAAATTTTGTACAAGGTTTCCACATGCAAGGGGATGACCCACCAACATTTTCAAAATGATACTGAATAAAGACACGAGTCTAGCTCTCATGGATAGACCGGTATGTGAATGGGGCTTGGCAGACTAGACTTGGGTTTCAATTCTGGGCAGTGGGCCTATGCTTTGGCAATTGATCAGACCATTGGTGATGCCTATTGGTTGGAAGACGGAGATGAACCCATGTAGGGTTTTTTTCTAATCAAAAGATAGTAAGTTTCACACAATGGAGAAGATCGTGGGATGCACCTTTTTGGACACAAAGAGGGTTCCCTTCCACCCCTTCAATATTTCACTCTCTTTCAGATGTTGGGCTCAACCAATCTTTCCAAAGTAGCCATTCTTTCAGGAGAGGGGTTTTTTTTTTTTTTTTTTTTTTTTTTTTTTTTTTTCAATTCAGGAGAAGACTGAGTGCTCATTAATTGTCTCGTATGCAGTACTTCACATTCGATGTACACACATGTGAGATCTAGACCTTTCATCTCTGGGCCCCTACAGTGGATAGGTGATACAAGCAAAATCATATTAACTTTATTTTCCTGGGATCATATGAATAGTGTGATTTTCATGTCATGGCCTATTCATGGGAGCATAATGCTCTGGATTTTATACATGTATCAATGTGAATAGAGTTTGACTGCTACATGAGGTAATAGCATTAGCAGAAGGTTTGCATTCTCCCATTAAAAGGTCCGCATGAAAGTGACCGGAAGACAAGGCCGGCCTCAGTGACGTGTGGGATAGGAAACTTGAAGATGACATTAATTACCGTGTTAGCTGGGGAACTACTTTTCTATCTCCTCTAGGAGGGGTTGAAGCGCTCCGTTAGTGGGAGCGTATTAGGTGAGGCGCAGCCCAACATGGTGCAAACCTAACTGTGGAGCCCACCTTGATGTATATCTTGTACATCCACGCTGTCCATCCATTTTGTAAGCTCAATATTGTAGGGCTTGATCAAAGAAATCAAGGAGATCTAACTCTCAAGTGGACCATAACATACAAAACCATGGTTTAATTATTAAAAACTTCTTGTGGGCCGGAAAAGTTTTCAATCAAGCTGATATTTGTATTTTTTTTTTTTCATCCATTTATGTATGACTTTTCAACCATTTATTTATAACGTTATCCACAGGTTGGACGGCAATTGAATAATGGGCGTACGAAGTTACTAATGGAGGGCAATGGAACAGTGGCAATTGGACGTTAACCATTAAAAACTTCTGAGGTCGCACCAATAAGTACATCAATAAATGTTTATTTTTCATCCAACCCGTTGATAGGGTCAACTAGAGCTGGATGAAGGTAAAATGTAAATATCAGCTTGATACAAAACTTTTGTGGTCTACAAAAAGCCTTTTATTACTTATTCACCACCTTTTCCAGTAGTGTGGTCCACCAGAGATTTGGATTTTCTTAAGGTTTTTGGTAGCATCCTACTATTAGCTGTGAAAATGGATGGACGGGGTGGATGTACAGAATATTCATTAAAATGGGGCCCCACACAGTAATGGTAATACCCACTAGAGCGTTACCCGGGTAACACCTAATCGGCTCCCACTGGGTGAGGATTGTCAACGGGCCGGGCCCGGAGTAACTTTCAGCCCGGATTTTGAATTATTTTAAACCGGGCTGTCGGACCGGCCCTATTCAAACTTGATTTTTCAGGCCCGAGCCCGGACTAAGGTAGCTGGTTTATGCTATTGGATTGCATCTTTAGATTGTTTGAACCGTTCATGTTGTCGTTACTACATATCATATAAAACTTATGGTCTTATAATCATGCTTAATTGACAATCCTAATCTTTGAATCTTGGAATTGAATATGAGCCATTAAATATTCATCTTCATATAAAATCATCCATTCAAAATTTGTTTCTAACATGCACTGTTTATCATTGAATTTGGAAAATGAACGATTCAGATCATTATTTAAGAAGTGCTCAGGGGGGTGAAAATGTCACAGCAACTTATTGTTGGGGTACCGTACTGTAACAAAAACCACATTTGAAACAAACTATCATCATTTCACATTTCACATATTAGGATTGAATCTGAAGTTCATTTCAGGACAAATGATACCTGACTTGCCATTGGGTGGGTTAAATTCAAATTAGATGACTTCTCTATGTTCACGGTACATACGAAATATCAAACTTAGATTCACCACAACATGAATGGAAACATCACCAAAAAAACTTCCAACTCCACATGGTGTGCCTGACCCGGGTATGGACCTGGATCACATCAGTGAGTCACACTTGATTAATGGGTTTGATGAAAGATTGACACCACATTGCTCTAAAAAATAGAAGAGGCTGCCGTCCCATTCCATTGTTCGCTATGGTAAACTTCACCTTGAGTTGTGTATTTGCTTCATTTTTTATTTTTATTTTTTTCATTTTCAGGACCAACAATTGTGGAGGATACCTAATAAATGGAGTGGATGTCACACGAATCATGTGGTGAGCCGACAGAGATTTATTGCCATCCCCATATGTAAAATCGGCTTGGCTCGGATTAGTCAAGAGTAGGACACACCATCAGCAGGGCTGGCTAAGGAGCATGGTCCGAGGTTCACCCACCAACTATACCCAATTTAGAAAAGCAAAATGGGCACCGATTCTTGTTCACCCGCATACCACGGGCATTTTACAGTCTAGATGTGATGGGTCGACCATTGCATATGATGGTGCGGTTTTAGGTTCACCGCATCTGGGTTGAGCTAGTTTGCCGCCTTTTGTTGACATCCGAGCCCTTGACTAATTATGAGTGCCACAATGCATGCCATGCACTGCTCGCCTCATCCAACTATGGTTGATTGAGCACCAATGATCTATTTAAGCAGGCCTTGGGGCCCAACAAAAGGAGATAGATGAGTGAAGAAGAGAGAAGAATTTTGTACGAAATAAGTGCCCATGGGAATTAAGAAGCTTTGGAACTAACGACGACAGGAGCTCTGCCCAAATAAATGCTCGAACTCAAATACTAGCATTACGACCCCCATTTTGTTCCAAAGCTTTTAACAACTTGACATACGCCAAATCCGCGATGCATTGAAGAAACACTTTCTGTCTTCATTAATATGCCAAAGGCAATCGATCAACGAGTAGGGTTGGAATCTGATATGTCCACCACATCTTATTTTTTAGAAAAAGGGTGTTAGATTTTTCATTTTCCCTCATACATCTTGAATAAAACCATATTCTACTACATAAATTCCCTACACACTTATAATGTCTACACCCACTCATGCATGTATTTTGCCTTTGTTTCTTTTATATTTTGCCTACCAAGATCCTAAAAAGCCTGCGAGGTATAGTTTGATTTACATGGTATTTAAATTTCTCTTGAATCTTTTTAAAAAATCGTACAACTCTGTAAAGTAGAGATTGTGCTTCGCACGAGTATAAATGGGTGCCTAACACCTTCTCTTTTAATAACCGAAGCTCTTACCTAAAATATACAAGTGCAAACCAATGCAGGAGTCACTTAGGTCGAGAACTTTTTAAATTTCTGACCCTTCGGAAGATTCTACAGATCCTAGATGATGGATTCTAAGGCCTCCTCCTACCTAGTGGCAACTCCCAAGATACATTAAACATCTAACCAAGCCATCATATAAACCTTAGTAAAGATAGTACTGCACAACCAAGGAAACCAAAGTCAGAGATAAACAAATCTTTCACACCCTTAGGCACAGCGTCGAGGGAAAAGGTGGATGCACCCATGTACTCATTCAATATTCATAAATCGCAAAATTAAGGCAGATCCTTTTGTGTGTGTGTGTGTGTGTGTGTGTGTGTGTGTGTGTGTGTGTTTTATCCTTACCTCGGTGGTAGACTCCCAGGAGTGCACAAGGTCTGGGGGTGGTACCCAACTGTTTTATGTAGTGTGGTCCACTTGAGCTATAGATGTAGCTGAGTTTTTGTCTTATGTTTTAAATTAATCTTTACAAAATGATGAATGGTGAGGATCTAAAACAAAAGTCACTGTGGGACCCAAAAAAGTTTCACACGTTCAAAATTAGTGTTGTGTAGCATGCAGTTTATTTGGAGAGAAATTCCACATATTTTGTGAGCTGCAGTCGTACCAATCATAAGTGATGACACTAAAATTTTCAGCGCCTTCAACACAAACGAGCCGCACTCAGTGAGCGTCTTGCCTACCTTAGGTCACAAATTGAGTGGTAACGGTGGTCCAATCAAGGAGACTTGACTTTCGCCCATCCACGGTGGAATAAACAGATGAATGATCTAGATCCTAGATTAATAGGGTGGGTGCATTACATGACTAACCCAAAAAAAAAAAAAAAAAAAAAAAAAAAAAAAAAAAAAAAAAGATGAATGATCTAGATTACTAATTGAAGTTAAATCGGTATAAGCCATATCCCCCGCTTTTCAGAATTGAAAATCGGTATAAGCTGTGCAAATATGCAGGCCATGTATCATGCAGTACATCCTAGTTCCGCGGATCCCAACTTTCCATCCGGTGGTTGTAATATGGATGGCCAAGGGTACAAAATGCTCATGGAAAATCCTAACCATCCATTTGAATCAGACAGCTACAACAACCTGAATTTGACTTCTGTAAGCGGAATCATTCAGAGTGGAGCCAACAACATGAATACCACAGAGATGGACGGTTATAATCATCCAAGAATGGACGGTTCTGATCATCCAAAAATGGGTACATTTCGGTCCCTTCCATCCATTAATACTGCGGAACCACTCGTCACTGTTAGACTAGGTGTGGTCCTAGGATCATATGAATAGTGTGACTTTCATGCCATGACCTATCCATAGTTGGCGGTAGCATAATGTTCTGGATTTTATACATGTATCAATGTGAATGGACGTTGAGTGCTTCATGACGTGATATCATTAGCATAATAAATTTCCTCAAGGTCGCTCTCTCCCCAAGGTCTGCATGAAAATGACTGGAAGATGAGGAAGTTCTCAATGACGTGTGGAATAGGGAGCTTGACGATGACGCTTTGGGCCAGTTTGGATACTCCCAAATAAGTTACTTTCTACTTACAGCCGTATATAAGTGACTTATTTCATATAAGTTTGGTTTATGATTAATTATTAGTAAACTTTTTTATTTAAAAGTAAATTATCACAGCAGTTAATTTTTTTTTTTAAGTTTTTCTACATTTCATAAGTTGTTGGCCAGAGACGAAAAATAAGGGAAGCGGATTTATCTCTCAATGGTTCATGATAGGGGGCTGCTTTCTCATACGGTCCACATCGAAGGTGGCCCCACATGATGGACTATCTCATGCTCACACAGTGGATGATCCACATCAAAGATGGGCCCCACATGATGGATGATCCCATATTAATGTGGAACCACATAGTGGATGGTTGACATCAAAGGTTCACCCACAATGATTAATAACCCACATCCAAAGAGGGCTAGCATGATGTACGACCCACTTCAAAGGTGGGGCCAACATGATGGACAGTCCACATCAAATGTGGGCTCCACATGATAGGCAGTAGATATTGAAGCTAGGCCCCACATGATGATGGCCCATATCAAGGTGGACCCACATGATGGATGATCCACATCAAAAGTTGCCCCCTAATGATGAATGACCCACATCCTTTCATGATGGGCAACCCACGTTGAAGGTGTTGCCCACATGATGGACAGTCCACATGAAAGGTGGACTCCACATGATGGGTAATTAATAATTGTGGGCTCCACATGATGGATGATCTACATCAAGGTGCGCCTCACATGATAGAAGGTCCACATCAAAGGTCAGCCTAATGAGAGTGGCCCATATCCAAGGTAGGCCCCACATGATGGACGACCCACGTGGGAGGTGGACCCACATGATGGATGATCCACATCAAAGGTGGGCACCACATCATGTCAGTGGATATTGAAGATGGGCCCCACATGATAGACAATAACATTGATGATGGGCTCCATATGATGGATGACTAACATCAAAGGTGGGCCCTACCTAATGAATGATGCACATTAAAGGTTGGACCCTAATGTTAAGTGACCCACATCCAAGGTGGACCCCACATGATGGATGCCCCATATTAGTGGGGGCGACACAATAAACATTCCACAACAAATGTTGGCCCCACATGATGGACAGTGGATGTAAGGGGGGTCAAATAGACTTGATAAATGAGTACTTGTGATATTGAAAACCAAACATGCTTTTCTTCTTTTTGAATGCTATTGAAAACCAAACATACTTCTTGGCTAATTAAGCAGAAAGCAAGATAATTTACTTATTTGATAAGTTGCTTATCTTTAAGTAACTTACAATTCAAATGAGCCCTAGGTACTAGCCGGGGAATTACTTTCCTACCAGGGGTTGAAGGGTTCCGTTAGGGGGAGTGGATTAGGTGCGCTGGACCCAACATGATGCAAACTTGACTATGGGTTCCTACCTTGATGTATATTTTGTATATCCACACTGTTCATCCATTTTGTAAGATCATTGTAGGGCTTAATCCCAAAAATCAAGGAGATCCAAATCCTAGGTGGACCATAACATAGGAAACCGTGGTGTTTGACTTAAAAACTTCCTGTGGACCACAAAAGTTTTGGATCAAGCTGATATTTGTTTTCTATTTCATTCATCCATTTATGTGTGACCTTATCAAGAGGTTGGATGGCAAATATACATTACTGTGGGCATTTTGATGGGCCCTGGGAAGTTCTTAATGCTGGGCATGCAGTCACCCGCATTTCCTACGGTATGGTCCACCTGATATTTGGATCTGCTTCATTTTTGGTACCATGAAGTGATCTCGAAAACGAACGGAGGGAGTGGATATACGAGATATACATCAAGGCGGGCACATCGGCCACGCCCACACTGCTTTGGGTGAGGGAGTGGATTAGGTGTTCCCAGGCCTTACCCTTATTGTGGGCCCACCTTGATGATGTGTTATATATCCATGCTATCCATCTGTATTTTCAGGCCATTTTAGGACGTGGTCCCAAAAATTAAGCAGATTCAAATCTCAGATAGACCACGCCACAGGAAACATTGGCTATTGACTGTCAACCATTAAAAATTTCCTAAGGCCTACCAATAAGCATACCCATAATGTTTATTTTCCATCCAAGTACAGGTTGATAGGGTCAAACATAGCTGGATGAAGGTAAAATACAAAGATCAGATTGATCCAAAACTTTTGTGGCTTAAAAATGCTTTTTATTACTTAATCACTACCTTTTCCAATGGTGTGGTCCACCAAAGAGTTGGAATTGCTTAAGTTTTTGGATAATGTCCTTAAATTATCTGAAAAATTGGATGGACGGCGTGGATATACATAATATTCATCAAAGTGGGCCACGCACAGTAAGGGTAACACCCACTGGGGTGTTACCTGGTGTTACCCAACACCAGGTAACACCTGATCCACTTCCATTGGGTGAGGCCGGGCCACAAGTAATCTATTATATATTACTTATGGTCTTATAATCATACTTTATTGATAATCCTAATCTTTGAATCTTGGAATTGAATATGAGCCATTAAATATTCATTTTCAGACAAAATCATCCATTTAAAATTTGTTTCTAACGTGCCCTGTTTATCATAGAATTTGGAAAATGAACTGTCCATATCATTATTTAAGAAGTGCTCAGTGGGTGAAAATGTCACCGCACCTTATTATGGTAGGCGTACCGTAACCTAAGAAAAACCACGTTTGAAACACACGATCATCATTTCACATTTCACATGTCAGCATTGAATCTCAAGGCCATGTATCATGCAATACAGCCTAGTTCCGCGGATCTCAACCTTCCATCTGGTGGTTTTAATATATGGATAGCTAATGGTACAAATTTCTCACGGAAAATCGTAACCATCCATATGAATCAGACAGCTACAACAACCTGAATGTGACTTCCGTACGTTGAATCATTTAGAGTGGAGCCAACAAAATAAATATATGCCACCAAGATCATCCAAGAGGACGGCTCTGATCATCCAAAAATGGGTACATTTCGGTCCCTTCCATCAATTAATACTGGTGAACCAGTCATCACGGTTAGACTGGGTCAACTCAGAAAAGAAGTTGTCCGCTAAGTGGGCCACACCACAGGCATACAGAAAACGACTAAAAAGTCATTGCTGTTTGACTGGGTCAACTCAAAAAGAAAGGCAGTCTAAATTTCCAATTCTCTTCGGTCAACTTTCACTTTTTCTGGCCGACAGTCCATGGAGACGTGGGATACAATTTACTGAAATCCAAACCGTCCAAATCGCTGACCCACCCAATTGTGGATGAACTGTTGACGATTTAGAATGTAACAATAACCATCTGATTTACGTTCGAATTTAAACTCATCAGTATTTGACGATTTAACCATCAATTTGATAGCTGTTAAATGGATGGCTAAGACTCCTTGATCATTATTGTTTGGACATTGCTCCATTCACAGTGGGTCCCAAATTTTGGATGGTATGAATGGCTGTACAAGGTTGTCACATTCAAGGGGATGACCCACCAACATTTTCAAAATGGTGCTGAAGAAACATATGAGTCTAGCTCTTATGGATAGACCGATATGTGAACGGGGCTTGGCAGACTAGATTTGGGTTTCAATTCTGGCCAGTGGGCCCATGCATGCTTTGGCAATTCAGATCATTGGTGATGCCCATTGGCTGGAAAACGGAGATGAACTCATTCAGAGATTTTTTTTCTAATCAAAAGACGGTAAGTTTCACACCTTTTCGGACTTAAAGAGGGTGCCCTTCCACCCTCTCAATTCACTCACTCTTTCAGATGTTGGGCCCAATCAACCTTTCCAAAGGAGCCATTCTTTCAAAAGAGATTTTATTTTTATTTTTCTTTGTTTCAATTCAAGAGAAGACTGAATGCTCATTAAAGATTTTATTTTATTTTTTTCAATTCAAGAGAAGAATGAGTGCTCATTAATTGCCTAGTATGCAATACAACTAACACATTTGATGTACACACACGTGAGATCTAGTCCTTTCATCTCTGGACCCCTATAGTGGATAGGTGATACAAGCGAAATCATTTTAGCTGTGTTTTCCTAGGATCATATGAACAGTGTGATTTTCATGTCATTACCTATCCATGGTAGCATATATATAATGATCTGGATTTTATACATGTATTAATGTGGATGGATGTTGAGTGCTTCATGGCGTAATAGCATTAGCATAAGAAATTTCCTCACCTAAGGTAAATGTAGGCAAATTATCGTAAAAGCATAATGGTGATTTTTACCACCGGTTGGATAGAGAGTTGAAATTGCACCTCCAAAAAAGATGCAAATTTCAACCTCTTTTTAAAGCAAAACTCTATGAGCCCCACTATGATGTATGTATTATATCCACACCGCTCATTCATCCTTTTAAATCATTATAGGACATGAGTCCAAGAATGAGACAAATCCAAAGATTACGTGGACCACACCATAGATAACAGTAGATTCAATGGTAAACATAATTATTCTTATTGTGGGCCACTTGAACTTTCGATCTGCCTCATTTTTTAACTCATGCCCTAAAATGATTTGGAGAAATGAATGAACGGCATGGATATAACACATATTATGGTGGGGCCCACATGATTTTAGTACACAGCCCAATAACTAATGTAAGACATTTTGGGACACCCTGCATTTCCAAGGAATTATAGAAGTAATCATTACGTATTTAGCATTAATTAAGCATTAATTACTTTCATTTCTCAGCTATCAAACTGGCTCTAAAGTTTGCTCTTTTCCATTAAAAGGTGTGCATGAAAACGACTAGAAGAAGAGGAAGGCTTCGGTGACGTGTGGAGTAAGAAAATGACTAGAAGAAGAGGAAGGCTTCGGTGACGTGTGGAGTAAGAAAATGACTAGAAGAAGAGGAAGGTTTCAGAGACGTGTAGAATAGGGAACTTGATGATCGGTGACATTACGTATTAGCCAGGGAACTACTTTTCTACCCGGGGTTGAAGGTTCCTTTACCTGTTTGCTTTGGGGGGATTAAGTGGGATGGTATTGCCTAAGTTTCATGCAAATTCCATTGGACTTTTGAAGACTGGGAAGGAATGGGATTTAGGTGGAATGGAATTGCATTTGGTCCCATAAGGATTCCTTTACAGGTGACATTTGAATGGTATATGTGTGCAAGTGATGACCCACACTCAATTCCTAGATGGGTTTTCACCACCTATGGATTTCGTACCAAGACCTCTTGTTGAAACTCCAAGGAGTCTACCAATGAAGCAAGGACTTGAACCCGTGACGAACATTAGTTGTGAATCGATTGCAATTCTATGGTCTACCCAACATGGGTTTTGCTTAATATTGTGTTTTGCCTGTCAAAGAATAGGATCCCAAACATAGGTATTGGATAGTTAAAATATTACGGTATTTCCAGACATGCATGCAATCATTGTGCAATAATGATGTTAATCCATCTAATGCAATTCCATACCATCTAATCTGATGGACCAAGAGTGGATAAGGTGCGGCCTCACGCAACATGGTGCAAACCTGACTGTAGGTCCCACCTTGATGCATATTTTGCATATCCATGCTGTCCATTCATTTTGTAAACTCATTGTAAGGCTTGATCCCAAAAATCAAGGGGATCCAAATCTCAAGTGGACCATAACATAGGAAACTATGGTGTTTGAGTATTAAAAACTTTGTGTGGGCTACAAAAGGTTTTGGATAAAGCTGATAATTGTTTTTTTTTTTTTTTTTTTTTTTTTTTTTTTCATTCATCCATTTACATGTGACCTTATCATCGGGTTGGATGGCAAATAAACATTACGATGTGAATTTTAATGGGCCCTAAGAAGTTCTTAATAAATGGCATTCAGTCCCCGATGTTTCCCACGGTGTGGTCCACCTGAGATTTGGTTGTGCTTCATTTTTGGGACAATACCCTAAACTGATTTGGAAAACGAATGGAGGGAGTCTCTATACAAAATAAACATCAAGGTGGGAGGGGTTCCGGTCCTTGCCTCGTTTGTAAACTCCGTGGAGTTTCAACAAGGGGTACTCTGGGTCTCAAAACCCATTAGTGGTGAAAATCAACGATGCTGGCACCTAGGGTTGTCAACGGGTCGGATACGGGCTGGATCAGTGATGATCCGTATCCGATCCGATTAAGGATATATCCGACCCGAATCCGATTCGGATCACAAGTGTATGATCCGAACCCGACCCGTTTAGATATTTTCAAAATCCGTATCCGATCCGAATATGATCAAACCCGATATCCGAATATGATCCGATATTCGAATATGATCTGATATCCAAATATATCCGAATATTATGATTTTCAGGCTTGCCCGGCTCATTGAAACCCTATGTAAATTCTGATTTTCAGGCCCGCCCGGCCCATTGAAACCTACTTTTATTATTTTATATACTATATTTAATCGGATCGAGTCCTTAACGGGCCGGATCACAGTCGATCCAAATCCAACCCGAATATTAAACGGATCATCTTTGGGTATCCGTATCCAACCCGATTACTCGATTATTGATCCGAATCCGATTAAATCGGATCAGATACGGATCGGATACGAATCAAGATCCGTGCCGTTGACAGCCCTACTGACACCCACCTGTGGGTGCGTTGCATGACTGACAAAGAAAAAAAAAATACATCAAGGTGGTGAGGGAGCGGATTAGGTGTTACCCAGGCATGCATTACCCTTATCTTAGGGCCCACCTTGATGATGTGTTGTATATCCACGTTGTACATCCAATTTTTCAGACCATTTTAGGACATGGTCATAAAAATTAAGAAAATCTAAATCTCAGGTGGACCACACCACAGTAAACAGTGGTGATTGAATGTCAACCATTAAAAACTTCCCAATAATCATACCCGTAATGTTTATTATCCATCCAATTGGTTGATATGGTCAAACAGAGTTAGATGAAGGGAAAATATAAAGATCAGCTTGATTCAAAACTTTTTGTGGCCTACAAAAAGCTTTTCATTACTCCATCACTACTTTTTCTAGTGTTGTGGTCCACCGGAGATTTGGAATTACTTAAGGTTATGTATAGTGTCGCAAAATTAGCTGAAAAATTGGATGGAAGACGTGGATATACATAATATTCATCAAAGTGTGCCCCCACACAGCAAGGGTAACACCTAATCCGCTTCCGTTGGGTGAGGCCGGCCGCAACTAATCAGCTCTAGGGCTGTCAATGGAGTGGGCCTGGGCTAGGTCTCAGCCCGGATTTTGCACTGTTTCAGGCCGGGCCAGACCTATTCAAAATTCTGATTTTTCAGATCCGTGCCCAGCCCATTGGCACCCCCTAATCGGCTCCCTATGTTAGGATGTGCTACCCCTGTGACGCTACCCTAAGGTAGTTGGTTTACGCCATTGGATTGCATCTTTAGATTGATTGAACCACTCATGTTGTTCGTTACTATCATATAGAAGTTGTGATCTTATAATCATACTTCATTGATAACTCTAATCTTTGAATCTTGGAAATGAATATGAGCCATTAAATATTCATCTTCATATAAAATCATCCATTCAGAAATTGTTGCTAACATGCCCTCTTTATCGCAAATGAATGGTTCAGATCATTATTTAAGAAGTGCTCAGTGGATGAAAATGTCACCTTACCTTATTGTGGTAGGGGTATCGTACCCTAACAAAAACCACGTTTGAAACAAACGATCATCATTTCACATTTCACATGTCAGGATTGAATCTCAAGTTCATTTCGGGACAAATGATAGCTGCTTGGCCATTTGGTGGGCTAAATTCAAATTGGATGACTTCTCTATGTTCACGGTACGTATAAAATATCAGCATTATGCCAAACTTAGATTGACCACAACATTGGAAACATCGTAAAGAAAGGTCCACATGGTGTTCCCGCCCTGGGTGTCGACCTGGATGACTTTTTTGTTTTCCTTTCACATCAGTGAGTCCCACCTGCTTAACAGGTTTGATGAAAGATTGGCACCATACCCAGGTGCATAGCTCAAGTGGCAGACTGAGTGAAGATAGCCTCCTTTCAACACTCAGGTCATAATATCGATTCCCATGGTGGGGGTGGCTAACATTGTGATTTGACCAAAAGGGGTGGGTGGGTGTACTAACAATGGGGTGTGTGAACTAACCCAAAAAATAAATAAATAAATAAATAAAAATAAAAGACTGTCTCACCAGAGTTGTGTATTTGCTTCTTCTTCTTCTTCTTCTTCTTTATTTTATTTTATTATTATTTTTTTCTGGACCTAGCATTCGAGGAGGACAAATTTATTGCCATCCCCATATGTAAAATCGGTGTGGCAGTGGATTAAGTTCCCTCCAGATTTTATTATTATTTTTTTCTCCAGTTTCGATGGGATATGTTATGACCGCATAGAACAGTTAGTATATGGCATGAGTTTAATTTCACCTGGATCATATTTTAGATGAAGAAATGAACTGTTTATAATCTAGATTATATGCTAGAAGTCATTGGAAGAAAGATTTGTTAAAGGATGATTGTGACAATGAACTTGTGAATATTCAAAAGTTTGCAGCACATTGTTTTTGAAAATCTAAGTGCCAAAAGGTCCATCATCAACAAAGCAGGATTATAAGATGGTAGCTTTTATAAGATAATAATGTGAACATGAAAGGTTCAGATGATCATGAATCACAAACCCATCCAGTACAGGTTTTCCAAAAGTCTTTGCCTACCAGAAAGTCAAGGAGTCTTATCATTGTTTCTGATAAGGTTTCACCTGCCAGAATTCAAGATATTAATTAGATTAGGGTTTTGGGAGGGGATTCCTTCAATGGCGGATCTTGGGGCTATTCTTAAGCAAATGGAAAGTGATTGAATCAACTTTTTAGCCATTGATCTTTGAAATTATGAGTAAAATTGAAGGGTGGAAAGCCAAACTTCTTTTAGCTGGTAGTAAGACCTCCAGCTTTTTTATCAGGGCAACATTAAAGGGTAACAACCGTTTCTTCATCCAGAACTCATATTGTTATATCTGGGGCAACTCCCTCCAAGACTTATGATACATCCACTCTGTCCATCGATCCGTTTCGCCCGGCCTGTTTCAGGACATGGACGTATGCAGCAGATTCAAAAATTAAGTGGATAGATGTGGGGATCGAAACGCTCACTGGTGAAACCTTCCTGGGCCACCATGATATTTATATGCCATCCAATCCCTTCATAAGGTGAGCACTGTTTCTAGTGGTGTAGTCCACTTGATATTTAAATCTTACTACTTTAGATCACGTCTTAACATGAATTAGCTAATTGTATGGACAGCCTGGGTATAATAAAAACATCATGGCGTGGCACTATGGAGCTTAGGGTTATGGGGGATCAGCTAATTCAGAGTGAATGGGTAAGTCACGTACAAGTGCGAACTCTGCAGGACGTCACATGCCTGAAATCTCAAGCTTTGTGGGGTCCCTCTTGATGTTTGTCTTATATGCACTTCGTCCATATGTATAGCCAGCTCATTTTTAGAGATAAGCCCAAACATGACGATGATCCAAATCGCAAGTGAGCCGAATCACGAGAGAGAGTGCAGTTGGAAACCCCGATTGTTGATACTTACATGCCATCTAACATGTTCATAAGGTCAGTTTTGCCATGCAAATATCAGCCGGATGCAAAACTTCGAATGCCCTGAAGAAAACTTTTTTTTCCTGGCTGAACGTGTGACATCCACTCCATCTATCAGTTTTGCTAGCTAATGTTAGCACTGTTTCCTATCATGTGGCACACTTGAATTTTGGATCTGCCTTATGGTTGGGCTCATATCCTAATGTGATCTGACCAAATTGATGCACGGAGTGGATTATTCATGGACATATTGGTGGGCCCCACAGAACTTCTGCCTATGGGGGCTCCATGTATGCTGGGGCACACCAAAGTCGTTTCCAATGAAAATTGCCTATAAGTCGGGGTTTACATGAATCCACGCTTACCCTAAGCTCTATGAAGACCACTGTGATGTCTATGTTATATCCTTCATGTATCCATTGTGCTTGCTCGTTTTAGGACATGTTTTAAAAAATCAGGCAGATTCAAATCTTGGATGGGCCACACCACAAGAAATAGTAGTGATTGAACAACCACCATCAAAACCTTCTTGGCCCTCAGAAGTTTTGGGTGAGGTTGATGTCAGCGTTTCCCTTCATCACGTGGAATCAACTTTTGAACAGGTTGGATGGCATATAAACATCAGATGGACCTTTGAATAGTTTCAAGTAGGCATTAATCCTTCTATTTCATGTGGTTGGATCACTATATTTTTTAAATCTTCCCGATTGTTAACTTCATCTCCTAACATGTGATGGCACAATTAATAGAGTGGATATAACACGGATACCATGATGCCCCCACATAGCTTAAGGTTAAAGGCGTACTCGTATAACCCTGGGTGATAGACAAGCCAGGTGCATCTGCACTATTCCAAGGCGTGGGGCCAGCGTCTTAGACCCATGTTTTACATTTAGAGTTAGGTTAGCTTTATAATTCTTACAATATTTGCTAGAGGTGGACATGATACTAGGTGGCTTTGGGCCAAATTCTATATTTTTGCGGATCATCAGTTCCATTTCCATTACTAGCTTATCTGTCATGCGCATGAACTATATATGATGGGTCACTCACTGAGCCTAGCTAGCTGACGATTGCGGATTAAATTGTAAATAGATGGAGTCGATGTCCATTTGGCAGATATGAATCCTGAAAATGTTGTCGAGCCGGTGGAGAAACCTTAAGGGACTGGCCATATTAACTAAAGAGGAGCTCATGGCTTTGAACTAAGATGCTTAAATTAGAATACACTTTTGCTACTTTTGTTATTGATGTCAAAGGCCTATTATCCTAGCTAGTTGACGTCCGTGTTTGTCAAACAACAAGTCTCAGGTTCGAGACACACTAGCAGCACCTCTGGGCGCTTTCGGTAGAGTGATTGGGTCAGGTAGCAAAATAAATAAATAAAAGTTTTGTTATTGATTTCTTTATTTAATAATTCTAGATTTTGGTTAGATGATGATTACCATTAAATAAAGTTCTGAATGAGATGACTTAATTAGTTAAGTTAGAGATTTTAAGCTATAAGTTTGAATGTAAATGGAAGTTATGTTGGATGGTGCTTGGAAATGGTTATGATTTGTAACTCAGCCGGAGGGTTGCACACTCTGTGTCTAGATTCAGGGTGTGATAATAAGCCTCACAATCGAACACCCGCAGGACTGAGTAGTCATGTGAATGACCACTCCATGCTTAATCAGGATTACTTCAATTGCCATCGATTGATACTGATTTATCGGTAACAAAGCCGTTAACGGCCTCAGTCCCAAAGCTCTTGCCCAAACCCAGAATTACTCAACATGGACCGGGCTCTCTCTAAGAGAGTCCCGATTCATCGTGCTTTGCCATATCATATCTGCTTTGGTATGTGCGCACTGTGTTTATGCCTCACTATCCCTTCTTCATTACAATACTATTAAATTCCCTAGAGTAAACTCTCCACCGTTATCAGTTCTCAGCACTTTCAATTTTGTTTTACTGATTTCTCCACCATAGCTTTTGACGCAGGGAGGACGCGGTGGTCGGTCGATCACCGTCTCCCTAACCGATAGTTTCTCGAATCCACGAGAAGAAATAAAAGATAAAAAGAGGAATTTAATTCCAAATAATTACTTTATTGAAGATTGAATGAATAAAAATGAAATTACAATGCATATAAATAGAAAACTAAACCCTATGCAAGGTATCAGACTCCAACTCCAACTTAAACTCCTAGAAAACATAACTTACTATAAATAGTAAACTTACTATTTATAGAAGTCGTTCAATCCTACTAGAACTCTTGGTTTTCGGCCAAAAATAGGAAGTTATCAAACAGCCTCAACCACGTTGTTCTACGAAATATTCTAAGCCCTTTTCATGTTGGGCACTAACTCTAAAACCCTACAGATGCAAAGTTATGATCGAATTAAAACTTACTATAAATAGTAAAACTAAAAATAAACTAGCCTAATGACCGTCGATACGGTCGAATCTCGCGATTCCGGCTTGGGCAACCTGGCATAGCCGGGTTGGTTGGCAAAAGTAGCTCGAGCTACCCCAAATTGATATATTATACGTCCTGTAACTCATTCCGGATTGTGAGATACGATCGATTTACGTTCTTGACGATCCGGATCACTTTCGACCCCGTCCGGTCTTCTTTTGCTCCATCTGGGCCAATGAAATAATCAGCGACCCATTCTACATCAGTCTCCTCCACTTTGAAAGAACTCGACCCCGAGTTCTCGTCCAGCTTTGGTTCATGATATTCATACAGATCTGCCATGTTGAAAGTCCTTGAAATCTCCATGTCATCCGGAAGATCAACAACGTAGGCATTATCATTTATCTTGCGAATGATCGGTACCGGTCCAATCTTTTTGTGTTTCAACTTGTTGTAGGTCCCGGTAGGAAATCGCTTTAACGTAGGTGGACCATCACCTGATCACCTATTTCGAACACTTTGGCGCGTCGATGCTTGTCGGCCGCTTCTTTGTACTTCTCGTTCGAAGTTTGTAATTTGTTGCGCACGTCTGCATGTATGTCCATGATTCGGTCTGCCATATGTTCAGCTGTAATGCTCATGCCCGGAAGCTTGGGCAGGGGAACCAAATCGAGTGTGTGATGAGGCACGCACCCATAAACAATCTGGGACAGAGACTTTCCTGTCGATCGGTTTACCATGTTGTTGAACGCAAACTCTGCTTGAGCCAGGGCCATGTCCCACTGCTTCGGTTTGTCACCTGAAAGGCAACGGATGAAATTTCCCAATATGCGGTTGACGACCTTAGTCTGCCCATCTGTTTGTGGATGATAAGCACTGCTGAAGTGAAGTCGTGTACTAAACTGATTCCACAAGGCTCGCTAAAAGTGGCTAACGAACTTTGTGTCCCGGTCTGAAGTGATCGTCTTAGGAATCCCATGTAGTCGCACAACCTCTCTGAAGAAAAGGTTCGCAACGTGTACCGCATCAAAGGTCTTCTTGCACGGAATGAAGTGTGCCATCTTAGAGAATCGGTCTACCACCATGAACACGGAGTCCATACCGCGTTGTGTTCGTGGGAGCCCTAATATAAAATCCATAGATAAATCCTCCCAATGAGCATCTGACACGGGTAATGGCGTGTAAAGACCTGTATTTTGAGATTGTCCCTTAGCAGTTGACAA
>PVNU02001105.1:0-38936 GCA_003013855.2 Liriodendron chinense | reverse complement strand
TGTACTCGCGACCATCTTCCTACATGCGAACAGCTTTTTCTGTGGTGACATCCCTTAGCCCTCAGTACCAGCAGCCCGTATAGGCCGATTTTGGGCTTATCTTCTTCAATGGTTCTGAGTCTCAAGGGATCGCTATCAAGGAACGAAATTACGGATGAGTCATTAGATTAGATCTCCCCTCTATCTGAGGATAAGAATCTTATCCCACGAAATCAGCGGGATCTCGATATCTTACGTAACAGATTGGATCATTTCATATCTATATAAGGAGATGACTCCATTAAGATACAGATACACAATATTCAATCTCTAGCCTCGGCTGCTTGGTTATTCTCCTTCTTGCCTTATCTGACTTAAGCATCAGAGGGCTAACGACCGGACGCCGGCCACCCTTAATTGCTTTCTGTCTTCTTTCAGGTCCGGCGGAGGAAGTCTCTATTGGAGAGAAGGTGAACATCTGGGGGATCCTGTTACAAAATCTGACGTTAACAGCTTGGTGCCGTCTGTGGGAACGACTTGATCATTAAAGTTAATCGTTCTTACCACTGATCAAAATCCTTCTACTATGCCTCCTAAGAAGAGGTTCATCCTTCCACTTCAAGGCAGGCACCACCTCCGCCCGATGAGACGGAATCCGTACCTGTCCCTCTACCTACTTCGACGAATATCCCTCAAGAAGCCCCAAATATGCCGTCAGCAAACCCAGTATTGGAGGCCTCCGGAAATCATGACGACGTTCTGCGTTTCCTCGGAAATACTCTTCTAACTCTAAATGCCGGAGTTCAGGCTCTGTAAAATCGGCTTGATTAGCATTTCCCCGAACCGCAGAGACAACCCTCCGAAGGGTTACCACCGCAACCCATTCCGGTGGCTTCCAGACATTCTATGGACGAACCACGGGTTCAACCAAATCATCCTCCGTCAAACCGAACACCACTCGGCAACCACCCCCCTGTGCTGCCTCCACATTCCATACATTCTAGTGCGTCTCGCCAACCTCAACCTCAGGACTCCACCGTCGAAACATCAGGCTATACCTTACCATGGGAACGAGATCTCAAAGAATCCATGATCGTTTTGACGTTATAGAGCAGCGATACCAGGCAAATCGACCATCTGCCGTCATGGCGGCGATACATCAATCCGAGTCCCCCTTCACCAGCGAGGTTATGGAGGCACCGTTACCTAGAAAAAATCGAACACCTGTTATCATCCCGTACACAGGTATTGGCGACCCCCTTGAACACCTGAAAATATATAGGTCTCTTATGGAGTTGGAGGGACATGGCTCAGAAATCATGTGTAGGGCTTTTTCCCTAACATTGAAGGAAGCAGCCCGTACGTGGTTCCGGGGACTAAAACCTCATTCCATCAGCTCTTTTTCACAATTATCGGAGTTATTCCTTTCTCAATTCATGGGAAGCATTCGCATTAAGAAGCCAGCCTCCCATCTAATGGATCTGAAACAACAGCATGGGGAGACAATAAAGGAGTTCACAGTACGGTTCACTGCCGAAGCCGTTCAAACTGAGGGTTATACTGAAGAAAAAGGTCTCACAGCCCTCATAGCCAGAATAACGAGCGAGAAATTTAGGTTTGCCTTAGATAAGAGCCCTCCAAAAACTATGGCAGAATTTCAAGCCAAAGCTCAGAAATATATCAATGCAGAAGAAGTCGCATTAACACGCCATGGAGTACAGGGTAAGAAACACAAGCCAGAAGGAACCTCTTCTGCAGATAAAAAATATCGTCATGATCAACGCGACCGTTCTCCTAAGAAGCCTTATTCTGGTAAATATCATAACTATACTCCTCTCAATCGGTCTCATGAAAAGGTTTTAATGGAGATTAAACACAAACCATATGTAAAGTGGCCTGCAAAGATCAAATCTGATCCCGAGAAGAGAGACAAGAGCAAGTTCTGTTACTTCCACAAAGATCACGGGCATAGAACCCAGGACTACATCTCTCTACGAGATCATATTGAAGCCCTTATTCGAAAGGGCCATCTCCAGGACTATGTCGCTCGTAAAAATCGATCACCAGAAAGGGCGAAAGCCTCACCACGTAAAAAGGAACCGTCTCATCATCATACTGCCCAAGAGGACGCTGAGCCTACTGGAGAAATCCGCACCATCGTCGGAGGACCAGCTTGCGGGGGCGACTCTCAAGCTTCAAGGAAAGCGTACGCTCGGAAGGCATCTAAAGAACCCCAGCATATTTATTGGCTAGAACAGGCATCCAGTGCATCAAAGGCCAGCCATCCTCCAATTTCCTTCTCCCTCGAAGATGCAGCGGGAATTCACTTCCCTCACGAGGACTCCATCGTAGTCACATTAAAGGTATCAAATTATCTGACTCATCGAATTATGGTGGATACAGGTAGCTCAGCCGATATTCTGTATCTGGAGGCTTTCAACAAAATGGCACTTGTCAGAAGCCTACTCAAGCCAGTTTCAACCCCTCTCATCCGCTTCGGAGGTGAGGTGGTAATACCTGAAGGAAGCATTGATCTCCCAGTTACTTTCGGAGAAAGTCCAGCGAAGACTACCGTCTTCATAAACTTCCTCGTGGTGGATCGAAAATCAGCATATAACGCTATTTTGGGGTGGCCATCGCTTAATAAGGTTGGGGCAGCCTTACACCCTTCCTATTTGTGTGTCAAGTTCCCTACCCCAAATGGTGTTGGGGTTGTGCGAGGAAATCAAAAGGAGGCTCGGTCTTGTTACGAGATAGCCCTACAAGACCGAAAGAAAGTCCCAGCAGCACCTGTCATGATGATAGCACAAGATTCACCTAACTCCTCGACTGACAACTCCCTAGACCCGAGAGAGATCGCCCTTCAATCAGGAACTCCTGGGGAAGATACAGTGGCGGTTCACTTAGCTAAAGATGACTCGTCCAGAGTTATCCGCATGGGATCCTCTTTGAAGGGAGCAGTCCGGGATGAGCTGATCCGCCTCCTCACCAAATATCAAGAGGTGTTCGCTTGGTCTCACAAAGATATGCCAGGCATCGATCCTAACATTATCGTACATCGGTTGAACATTGATCCAAAGCATAAACCCGTACACCAGCGTCGACGTGCCTTCACTGCAGAAAGGCAAATGGCAATCAAAGCTAAAGTCGAAAAGCTGCTTACGGTCAATTCATAAAAGAAGTTGACTACCCGGAGTGGGTCGCGAATGTAGTTCTCGTCCGGAAAGCTAATGGCAAATGGAGAATATGCATCGACTATTCAGATTGAACAAAGCATGCCCCAAAGATAGTTTTTCGACGCCGCGGATAGACCAGCTGGTCGATTCAACAGCTGGGCATGCCCTGCTTAACTTTATGGATGCTTATTCTGGTTACAACCAGATCATGATGCATCCACCTGATAGCCAACATACCGCCTTCATCACCAACCAGGGATTATATTGCTTCCAAGTTATGCCGTTCGGTCTTAAAAATGCAGGGGCCACCTATCAACGTCTCATCAACAAAATATTTGCTGCTCAAATCGGCAGGAATATGGAAGTTTATGTTGACGACATGCTCGTGAAAAGCATCGTAGAAGATGATCATCTTTCTGATCTTCAAGAAGCCTTCGATCTGATGAGGAAATATCAGATGAAGTTGAATCCAGAAAAGTGTGCATTCGGAGTATCTGCTGGAAAGTTTCTCGGATTCATGGTCGACCAGCGAGGGATTGAGGCAAATCCCGAAAAAATAAAAGCATTGATAGAGATGAAATCCCCGACCACTCTTAAGGACGTCCAACGTTTGGCTGGTCGCATCACATCATTGAACAGGTTTATCTCGCGAGCGTCTGACAAATGCTTACCTTTCTTCAAGCTCCTCCGTGCTACAGCAAAATCTAATTGGGAGTGGATATCACAATGCGAAGAAGCTTTTCAACAATTAAAACAGTATATGAGCACGCCCCCTGTTTTATCTAAACCTGTAGCGCATGAGCAACTCATCCTTTATTTATCTGTGTCTTCCACGGCCGTTAGCGCCGCTTTAATACGAGAAGACTCCGGGATGCAAAGGCCCGTTTATTATATCAGTCGGGCAATGGTAGATGCTGAAACCCGTTATTCTGATATGAAAAAACTGGCCCTAGCCTTGGTCACGGCAGCATGAAAACTGCGACCATATTTTCAAGCCCACGCTATTCTCGTACCAACGAATCATCCGTTACGACAAGTCCTTCAAAAATCTGAGACTTCCGAACGACTAACTAAATGGGCTGTCGAGCTCAGCGAGCACGATATCTCGTACTGCCCCAGGCCCGCTGTCAAGGGCCAGGCCATGGCTGACTTTATCGCCGAATTCACGTACTCCTCTTCCGATGACAATTCCACGACCAGCGACCAGCCTTCCTGGTCCCTCTTCGTGGACGGGTCGTCACAGGCCACCGGTAGCGGAGCAGGCCTAATCCTAGTCGCCCCAGACGGGTCGCATTTCCAATACGCTTTACGTTTTGATACTCGCATCTCAAATAATGAAGCAGAATATGAGGCCTTGATCATTGGCCTCGAACTAGCAATTGTCCTTTCAATTCAAAATCTTCTCACAGCGACTCCCAGCTCATTGTCAACCAAGTTCTCGGTGAATTTGAGGCCAAAGAAGAAAGGATGGCCTTATACAAATCTCGTGTCCTCATCCTGCTCGCAAAACTGAAGACTTATGAAATAATTCATATTCCTCGCGAGAAGAACCAACTCGCAGATTCCCTGGCAAAGCTCGCCTCTGCACCAGAATCTGAGTTATCACATTCAATCCCCATCGAGCATCTTCAGAACCCGAGTATCGACCAAGCAACTCTTGAGCAAGTAATATCGGTACAATCATCTCCATGTTGGATGGACCCCATTATCCTTTATCTCAGAGACGGATACCTTCTAGACAACAAGAAAGTTGCAAGATAAATTCGTCATCGAGCCGCCAGGTATACCTTACAAGACGGAATATTGTTACACAAAAGTTTTTCCTTGCCTTATTTAAGGTGTCTTCATCTCGAAGAAGCACTTCGTGTTCTAGATGAAATACACCAGGGGGCATGTGGTAACCACCCCAGGGGGCGATCCCTAGCATATAAGGCGATGAGGCAAGGATATTATTGGCTCACTATAAAAGCAGATGCAATTGCATTCTCTAAAAAATGTGACAAGTGCCAGCGATATTCTCCTATACCTCACGTACCATCCGAGCGAATGACTCCAGTAGATAGTCCTTGGCCTTTCGCGCAATGGGGGGTCGATATCATCGGGCCCTTGCCTACTGGAAAAGGACAAAATAGATTCGCAATAGTGGGGGTCGATTACTTTACCAAATGGGCCGAAGCAGAACCATTAGCCAAGATTATTGAGAAACAAACTACTAAGTTCATATGGAGAAATATCATATGCCATTTCGGACTTCCTCACACTATAATTACCAACAGCGGAACGCAGTTCGACAACGCAGCCTTTGATGAATTTTGTGAAAAATGGAAGATACGTAACCTCTGCACCTCTCCATATCATCCCCAGGCAAATGGGCAAGTTGAGGTAGTGAATAAAATCATCAAGCACCACTTAAAGACCAAGCTAGGTGAATGTAAAGGTATGTGGCCGGAACTTCTGCCAGAAGTACTATGGGCATATAGAACCACGGCTCGTACATCAACAGGCGAAACCCCTTTCTCCTTAGCATTTGGTGTCGACGCAGTAGTACCAGTGGAAATTCAAGTGCCCTCGTATCGGATCGAGCAGTATGACCCCGTGGGTAATCAGGAAGATCTTCGACTTCATCTCGATCTCTTGGAGGAACGAAGAAATACCTCCCAAGTACGAGCGGCCGCATATCAACAACGTATCGCTCGCTATCGAAATGCTAAGGTTCGGCTTAGATCCTTTCAGCTCGGAGATTTGGTCCTGAAGCAAAAACTCAGAGTTCCCGCTCGTTCGCTAGATCCAAATTGGGAAGGCCCGTATCGGGTTATTAAGATTGTGTGACCCGAAACTTATTACCTCGAAGACATGCAGGGAAAACCCGTACGTCGCCCTTGGCACGTGGATCATTTGCTGCAATACTTCCCCTAGATTCGATGTAGTTCACAACGACATTTTATGAATAAAAAGTCAAAGATATCTTTTGGTCGCTACTCCATTTACTTGGACCTGAACAGCCCTGAAGAGAATACATACAATCTCTTGGCCGATTGCCTACCTTTGGTAGGGATAAATTCACCTTGGATGGTCGCATTTCCATTTTATGGATAAAAAATAACGCTGAAGGAGAGCATGTATGTACTCTCGACCATTCTTCTACCCTTGGTAAATTCGGAGGCTCAATCGATAGATCAGTCTATCTCTACGAGGGAATGGTCAGTACGACCCCCTGGATTGAGCACAACTCATTTCTCAATCGATAGATCAGTCTATCTCTACGAGGGAATGGTCAGTACGACCCCCCGGATTGAGCACAACTCATTTCTCAATCGATAGATCAGTCTATCTCCACGAAGGCAGGGTCACTACGACCCCCCGGGTTGAGCATAACTCATTGAAACAAGAAGGCATTCATTGCATGAAGGGAAAAAGAGAAGGTAAACAAGAACGAGAATATTTCCAAAAATATCTTTTCATTAATATGTCAATTGTTTACAAATGTCTGCTCGCGAGTACAGGAGAAAGAAAAACAAAAAAGAACATCAATCTCTCAGGGGAGGAGCCGTGCTCTCAACTTCAGGACCCATTTCTGGAGCCCCTCCAGCCTGCGTGGCTTCGGTCACCTCATTCTCAACAGCAGCTTGCTCCTCTGCAGCTATGATGGTCGCGACTCGTCCGAATTCCCCCATATCAAAAGATGGGGACATTCGTTGTACTACTCTTAGTGCAAAGTTGTGACCAGCATCATATGACTCATATCTTTCATCGTCATATAGCTGCGAGTTTCGGAACTCGAAAATTGCCCGAGGCCCTTCCTCCGAGAGCATTTTTACCAAGGTAACTCTCTCCTCGTCCCAATGGATCGAGTCATCCTTGAGCTGTGCGAGATTGGAGCGCTCCTTCTCCAAATTTTCGCTGACTTCTTTAAGTTGCGACTTGGCCTCCGCGAGCCGCTCCTCCAGCGAGATCTTGTCTTGACGAAAGATCTCCCTCTCTCTCTCCGCTTTCTCCTTCAACCCCGCGAGCTTCGCGAAGTTAGAATCCAAATCCTGATACCTATCGGTCAGGACTTGGACTTTCTCGATGAGGATCTTCTTCTCCTCATCTCTCTTAGAGATCACCGCCTCACGGGACTTGAGGAGCTGATCCCTTCCTTGGACCGCCTTCTCCAAGGCGATCCTCTTTCCTTCTGCCTCATCGATCACGCGACGAGCGGCGACGATATCACGCTTCGTCCGCAAGATGAGATCTAAGCCCTGCAAAATGGAAAAGAAAACGTGAGAAAAATACTTGAGAGCCCAAAAATAAGGAAGTTAAACAAAATCTCCGAGGTCTTACCTGAACCATCCTTACCCCAGCCTCAAGGAAGAGGTTCTCAGGGCTTGGCTCTGGAAGAGAGCCAAAAGTTTGGGCGGAAATGTTGTCGAACAAAAATTTACAAATTGGATGGAGGTGGCGAGGAATAGAGAATGTTCCACCTCCAGACGGCTGGGCGACGACCAACCCAGTCGTGCTCGCGACAGGTGGGGCCACCGACTCGCGAGCAGGTCCCGGCTCGCCAGCAGGGGACAGCTCGCGAGCAGGCACCGACTCGCGAGGTTCTGTTTGCTCGCGAGCCTCATCAGCTGGGGGGCAGCTGGATCCTGCCCCATCAGGGGAGTTGTCAGTAATGTTAATCACTAGCGGTCCAGGTGCGACCACCAGTGAGGGGATGTTGGGCACTGCTGGTGCCCCCACCGTGCTCGCGAGAAGAGCAGGTTGGTCGCAACCCTTGCGGACGGATGGTTGAGAAGGCCCGGCAGACTTCTTCTGCCTTTTCGAGTTTGTGCCCTTTAGTCGAGGCAACAAACCCCTCTTTTCTCCAGCCTTTGTCATCGTGACTTCTTCGCCGAATATCAATCCCGCTGTCGCGAGTCGCGAGTAGGACAAGCAGGCTTCGATATGCCTATCACTAACAGGCACCTTGTATACTTTTACTATCTTCTCGTTAATCCCTCCCTTCAAGTTTGGCTTATTCAGGGCCGGGATACCTACGAGCACAAGTAGCGGTCAAAATATATATAAACCCTAGAATTTTAATTGGAGAAACAGCACAATGTGGGACTGTGCCTACCTTCACAGAAAAAATGGGTCACTCCTGGACCCCTGGAGGAGGCAGATTCCTAGTTCCTGGAAGCATAGAACCACCGCTTCCTCCAGCTGGGATAATTCGAGGAGGGCTTCCCCAGCACGAAGTTATCCCGGTGCCAGTAAAACAGGTAGTACTAGCCTTCGCTGGAGGGCGCCTTCTTCAAGCGAAACATACGGAGGAACTCATCAGCTGTAAGCTCCCCGTTGCTGGCTTGAGCCCAGATGACGAAGGAGCTCAGAACCACCCTCCATCCGTTCACAATAAGTTGCCCGGGGGCAATCTTATAGCATCGAAGAACATCCCGAACGAAAGGATGGAGAGGAAGGCGTACCCCCAGGATGAGCTTGTACTCGTAGAAAGCCACACACCCTGGGGGGGGGGGGGGGGAGAATCTGGTGTCTCTCCATCTCCGGGCAACCGGAGAATGATAGAGTCAGGGATCAGATACCTCTCCGTAACTCAACCAGCCGGTTCTCCGATAAAATAGAAGGATATCCGGCTACCGTGTATCTGCCTGCCGGAACCCTCACATTACTAGAAGCAGAGGATTTCGGTGTAGCATCTCCTAGTGGGATGGTGGTCTCGTCAGAGTCCTCAGCCATAAGATGGTAAAAAAAAAAGAAAAGGAATATACCCAGAAGGAAGAAAGGAAGGAAAAGGAACACCGGAGGAAGGAGTATGAGAGGAAGATGACGGGAAAATTCTTTCGTTCGAAAAACTTCTGTAGAAAACTAGAGATATGACGGACCCCGTATATTTATAGGCAATCATTCCGCCGCATATGATAATACATGGCAGCCTTCCGTTCGGTGCGGCAGTCGAGCAGGCACGTCCATTAACTCCTCAGACACGTGGCGAGCGTCTCTTCATTCCCTGTCTGCGGAAAGGCTGCGGAAAGCTGGCGATCATTAATTCCAGCCCAATCATGTACGGTTTCATCTCGATAAAGACAACGGGCGGTTACGTATGACAGTGAATAAGTCCTTCCCTTAGAATTCTTGACGGTAAGGACTTGGGGGCATCTGTTATAGCCAAAACAGCGGAGATGTCTGCTGGAGGTTTTCCTACTGTTCCGATCTCGCGAGCACCTTTATCCGACTATCGAGAACGTCTATTCGCGACTTGCATATTCGGAAGATACTCCGATCCCGCGAACACCTTTATCCGACTATCGAGAACGTCTATTCGCGACTCGCATATTCGGAAGATACTCTGATCCCACGAGCACCTTTATCCGACTATCGAGAACGTCTATTCGCGACTCGCATATTCGGAAGATACTCCGATCTCGCGAGCACATTTATTCGACTATCGAGAACGTCTGTTCGCAGCTCGCATATTAGGAAAAACGATGCTCGACTACCAAAGCTTCGAGAAGTTGTGATCGATAGTCAAATACTGGAAGGCAAGAGAAGTTGTGTTTTTCCTACGACCAGACCTTCTCACAAGTCGTTGAAAGGTGTTACATCTGAATGAGCGAGTATTTGTACTCGCGACCATCTTCCTACATGCGAACAGCTTTTTCTGTGGTAACATCCCTTAGCCCTCAGTACCAGCAGCCCGTATAGGCCGATTTTGGGCTTATCTTCTTCAATGGTTCCGAGTCTCAAGGGATCGCTATCAAGGAACGAAATTATCGGATGAGTCATTAGATTAGATCTCCCCTCTATCTGAGGATAAGAATCTTATCCCACGAAATCAGCGGGATCTCGATATCTTACGTAACAGATTGGATCATTTCATATCTATATAAGGAGATGACTCCATTAAGATACAGGTACACAATATTCAATCTCTAGCCTCGGCTGCTTGGTTATTCTCCTTCTTGCCTTATCTGACTTAAGCATCGGAGGGCTAACGACCGGACGCCGGCCACCCTTAATTGCTTTCTGTCTTCTTTCAGGTCCGGCGGAGGAAGTCTCTATTGGAGAGAAGGTGAACATCTGGGGGATCCTGTTACAAAATCTGACGTTAACAAATATGTTCTACTCTTTTTTTTTGGGGGTTTTAGGACTTTCTATTTTTTTTTTCATGTATGAAATGTTATGCAAATGAGGATGTAAGAGGACTATTGACTTTCAAATATTAGAGGGATTCGGTTTTTCAAGTTGGATCACAACTAGTGGAACTAGTATTTTCCCAGCAGAGTTGCCATTCTGTGGACACATGCCTTTCCACGCTCCCAACCCTCCCTTTTGAAAAGGGGTTGCGCGAATCACCATTGCCACAGGCTCGCCTCTTTCTCGATGGCTTTTTCGGTTGTCATGTTATCATTTAAACTGGATATGTTTGGATGAGTTCGTATAAGACCAGAGTCGCCACTAGCCAGTTACTTCTTATCTACAGTCGGCTAGACCCCGTAGAAACGTTAGAGAAGGGAATCCGAAGATTCCTTCCTCTAAAATGATTTTTTTTTATTTGCAGTCAGGGATTTGAGGCAAGGGATCACGGTTATAGGGTGGGAAGGTGTTAAGCACCCACTCTGCCCGTACCGAAGTATGGTCTTTACTTCACAGAATCAAACTAATACTTGAATGTCTGAATTAATCCTCGTACATTCTCATGAATGATATGATGCACATATATGGGTCTGAATAGTAAGAGTTTCTGATGGGCAGGTTTCAATCAGATAGGCAAGCCCAGAGCATACGCTCGAACTGACAGGTGCTTTATGTGATATGCATGATGTGTGTTTGATCGGTCAGAGTTTCTGATGAGTAAGTTCCAAACAAATCGATGAGCCTTAAAGCATACGCTAAGACCTGATCAAGTGCTTGTAGTGGAATGATAAGCAGGGGAGTTGAAAGAATACTAAATGTTGCACTTATGCTAGATGCGAATGAGATGATGCTGATATAAGAGTAGCTAGATGGACGGAGGTTTCGCAAGGGTTAGCTTCGAGTGGCTAAGATTAGGACTTGTATAGCTTGAGAGACTTAAACCAGGGTCAGGCTGGGCTGGACTAGGGCTAGACTCTTCTCACTCGGGCTCTCCTTGGTGGAGGAATGAGCTAAAGGGGTGGAGATGGAATCGGAGCTTTCGGGTTGGAGAGAGGAAAGTGGATGCCATAAATGAGAAGGAGCGGGGGTATTTATAGCTACGAGGGATTGCAGTTCCTGTAAATAAGTTTGGGTGGCCCCTAGGAGGCCTCCCGTACGGAAGCTCTGCTTAAGCTTCAGAGCGTACGGACTCCGAACCTGAAGCAAAAAAGCTATAGGTTCAAGGTTCGAAGTTGCTCCAAAGTTGTGGCTCAGAAGTAGGTGAGTTGACTGGGTTTGAAAGATGAACTGACAAGGTGAGTTGACTGGGTGCAAGGGCTGGACTGACCCGGTGAGTTGACCCAACGGGTTGACTCACCAAGTTTGACTTTTTTAGGATTTTTGGATTGATTTTTTCTATGGATGGTTTTTTGGGCTGATGTTTAGGGGTGAGTTGACTAGGTTCGGCTTGAGTTGGGCTATGGATTGAGGCTTGCAAGGGTGAGTTTGGCTGGTTTTGGATATAGGGTTTGGGGACACAAACCTTCATTTATTCAGCTATCTCAACAAGCCTTGTAGCCGAAGGTCGGGTGTCTACACCTGCATGGCATGGGCTTGGATTTTGGGCCCAAATTCATGTTGAACTTAACTTGAATTTGGCTTGCATTTAGCCCAAACTTCGCTTCCATTTAGCTCAGGTTTTAACTTGGGTTTGACTAAAGTTTTGGCTAGTCTTTGGCTTAGACTTGGGAGTTGGCTTAGAATTTAACACCTGATGTGGGCACAAAATCTGAACGGTTCACTAGATGTGTCACCTCATAAGATACACATAGATAAATTGAGTAGGTAAAATCTCAACTATAGAGTAGGTAAAATCTCAACTATAGAGTAAAATCTATGATGTTGAAGGGATTTTTGTGGGTAAAATCTCTACCATAGATTGCTAAATAACCACACACCTTCAACTTACTAAAATACCTATCTTTTATTTAAACAACTTCATTCATAATTGGACGGGTTAAATTGTCCTTCGTTGCTCACATTATATATGGTATAGATGGGTTGGGCCATTGTTGAGCCACACCCAACCTCAATCATCAATGGCAGTGAATTAGGTGCTACCTGAGGAACAACTTAGTGGGTGTTACCCCTACTGTGTGGCCCACATGGATGATATTTTATATATCCATGCCATCTATCTGATTCTCCAACGTATTTGAGGATGAGGTTCCAAAAATTATACATATCCAAATCTCAAGTGGACTATACCACTTTAAACAGTGGTGATTGAGCGCCCCAACATTAAAAATACTAAAGAGCGCATCGTAAGGTTTTGGTAATGTTTATTTGCAATCCAAGATGTTGATAATGTCAAGAAGATATGGATGAAGGGAAACTATAAATATTAGCTTGATCCAAAACTTTTGTGGCCCACAAAAAGTTTTTAATGGTTATTCATCATTGTTTCTAGTGGCATGGTCCACTGGAGATTTGGGTCTTCTTAGGGTTTGGGATCACGTCTAAAAAGAGATGAAAAAACAGATGGACGGCGTGGATATATAAAAAATACATCAAGATGGCCCCACACGGTTAGGGTAACACCTACTAAGTCGTTCCCCGAGTAATAGCTAATCCACTCTCTCACCAATAGAGGTGGGCAATGATCCGGGCCAAGCCGAGTTAGCCCTAGTTTGGTTTGGCTTGTTTTTGTGCCACCCCAGTTTGTGGATCGACTTGGTTTGGGTTTCGGGCCGACCCATGTGGCCCGAGTTTAGTTTGCTCTAAAAAAATTTGATTCGAGTCGGGATCAGTTTGGTCAAAAATTTCGAACTAGGCCAGGCCGGGCCGAATTCAAACAGGTGGCGGCTCTTTTTTTGCTTGTTTATTTAAATAGAAAATAATTTAAAAAGTTAGAAAAAAAAAGTACAAACTTATATTACTGTATGATGTTTAACATCCTCCAAAGGAGTATAGTTTCAAAATAAACATCTAAGAGCATTTTCCAAACAAAAGTACAGGAGCATAATTTTACAAGTGCAAGGAAACAATGTGCATTCATGTATATGTATTATGTATTATCCATGTCATCATGTATATGTATTATTCACGCTGTCCATCTATTTTACATATCATTTTAGAACATGATCCCAAAATGGAATCATATCCAAAGCTCAAGTGGATCACACCACATGAAACAGTGTGCTTACAATCTACGAGCTAAATCAAACTGAGCTTTGAGCTAAACCGAGCCGCTACTGCCCTAGTTTGAGCTTGGTTTGTTTTTTCAATCGAGCTTGACTCCGTGGCTTGGTTTGGTTTGAACTTCCATTAGAACCAATCCAAGCCAGGCTTTTTCAAACCAATCCGAGCCGAGCTTTCGAGCTGGCTTGGTTTGTTCCCAGCGCTACTCACCAACGTAGTTTATTAATGGGCAGGGCATTCAACGGAAAAACCAGAACAAGCTAATGTACAATATGTATGTGGGTACATCCATGTGTATGCACATTGCACAACTAGGCACAGAGAGCGTACCTTTAGTTCCATATTTCATTTTTAAACCCGAGTTTGTGTTGAGTCAGGTGGGTGATTGGGTAATGGATCGCCAGTGGCGTTCGGGCTTCAATTCCTGGTCTGCTCAGTAAACGTACCTGTCCCTGACCGAACCCGTGCTATTGGGAGTCCGATTGCGTCCTGAGTTACTCAGGACGCTCTTATCGTACTGAGTAGACTCATTCGGGCCCACTGTAAATGTATGTAGTTTATCTACACCGTCCATCCGATTTGTCAAATCATTTAAGGAGTTGAAACCAAAATCGATGCATATCCAAACTCAGGTGGACCATACCATAAGAAACAGTGGGTATAATGATTTCCACCATTGAAACCTTTCTAGGGCCCGCAGTGATGCTTATTTGTCATCCAACCTTATCACTAGATCACACAGATATTGACGAAGGAAAAAAAACCAAATATCAGCTTGATACAAAGCTTCCGCAGCTCCTAAGAAATTTTCAACGGTACAGGATCAATTCATATTGTTTCCTGTGGTGTGGTACACTTAAGATTTAATATGCTTCATTTTTTTTCTCAACCTATTAGATTATCTGTGAAAATGGATTAACGGAGTGGATGAAATACATAAATCACGGTGGACCCCTCACGGTTTACTCAGTACGCTTACCGTGCTATTGACCCTTTGGGGCGCTGATTTCCTGCGAAAACCTTGCGCAGGAAGTTCCTGCGCTGGGAACCAAGGTGGGGCCCACAGTGATTTTTATTTTTTATAAATCCACCCTGTCCATCTGTTTTGGGGGCTCATTTTAGGACATGAGAACAAAAATGAACCCGATCCAAGACTCAAGTGAGCCTCACTAAAGGAAAAGGTGGGTAGGTAAATTACTACCGTTGAAACCTCCCTGGAGTCCACAGTGATGTTTATATGACATCCATACCGTTCATAACGTCAATACTACTGGGATGAACTGGAAACACAAATATTATCCTGATTCGAAACTCCCGTGGCTCCACAAATATTTCAACTGTGGACGTTTAATCCTCATGTTTTCGGCCCACTTGGTCTTGGATCCGGTTCATTTTTGTTCTCATGTCCTAAAATGAGCTCCCAAAACGGATGGACGGAGTGGATTTATAGAAAAACATCACTTTGGACCCACCTTGGTTCACAAGGCTTTCACAGGAAATCCGCTCCCGCGACTTTAACACGGACGGGGATTCGCTACTAAACACGACAGTAGCCAAACTCCCTACTGAAGTGACGTCACCCAGTTCTGTGGGCCCACCATGACGTATGTGTTGTATCCACACCGTCCATACATTTGGAGAGATCGTTTTATGCCATGATCCAGAGAATGAGAAAGATCAAAATCTCAAGTGGACCCCACCACAGAAAACAGTGGGGACAATAGCACCCACCGTTGAAATCTTACTAAGGCCCACAATGATGTTTATTTGAGATCCAACCTGTTCATAAGTTGACAAAGACATGGACGAAGGGAAAAAACAGATATCAGCTTGATTGAAAACTTATGTGGACCTAAGAAGATTTTAATGGTAGGCGTTCAGTCCCCACTGTTTTCTGTGGTGGGGTCTACTTGAGCTTCGGTTCTACCTCATTCTTTGGATCATGGCATAAAACGATCTCTCCAAATGGATGGACGGTGTGGATACAACACATACATCATGGTGGGGCCCACAGAACTAGGTGACGCCACTTCAGTAGGGAGTTTGCTACTGTCGTTTCCAGTAGCTAATCCCCGTCCCTTTTCCACCCTAAGATCTTAGACATTATCTCTTTCTTTCTTTAATTACCTTTTTTTTTTCATTAGAAAAATGAAAAGCAAAAGAAAGTAATGGCTGACTCGGATGGATATTGCTTTTAAAAAGTAGCGTCTCCAAACAGGCCCGACATCCTTCCATATCACTGGTGGTTGGGACGCTGCCGGTCACATGAATAAGGGAGAGTCTAAAAAGCCAAAAATACAACTGATTGGTGGGCCTTTTTGTGCCCTTAGTAAAACAGTTCATGATTCTGTTAGTAAAACACTTCATGATTCTGTTATCTGACTAGACTCCATGTCTTTTGTCTGCCTCTCTCTCTCTCTCTCTCACCATGCTATGTTTCAGCCCATCTAGCACTGGTGATCACACCACTTGCCTCTCACACGTGTGCCCGATCCATGCTCCTCGTCAGGTGGGTCCCACGGTGGTGTGGTGATTGTCTAAAAGAATCATGCCCATTTAATAGTAAGGGGGCCACATGTGTATCTTGAATTTGTGACATTGACGCCCCGTCCACATTGCCACGTGTGAGAGGCAAGTATTAAAAAGGAAAAAGAAAAAAAGAAAAGGCGAATGCACTGGCTTCTTCAAAGAACATGTAGATGTAAGTAGGTCATGGCATTAAGATGACCATAATTAGTGTAAGTTCTATGGAGATGTTATGGTCATCAGCTTGGCACCTATCAATATACATGGTCCACCACATGTGGCTGTATCCATCCATGTCGGAACGGTCCATAAGAGCTAGTTATTCGGGTCTCACCAATCTCCCCCGGTGTAATTCCTTGTCAAGAAAATCATGCCTATGTAATCATAAGGTGGACCTTTATGTCTGTCTTGAATTTGGACCATTGATCAATTTCTCTCCACAGATCGATTCTTTTCATCTAGGTCGCTCGTGTACAATATTCTTCAGTACCACGTGTGAGAGACAAGGAGGAACATGTAAGTAGGTGATGGAATTAAGATGACTATGATTAGGGTAAGCTTCATGAAGATGCTATGGTCCCCAGCTTCTCACATGTCAATCCAAATGGTCCATCACACGTTGCCGATGACTATTCATGTTGGGATGCTCCCTAAGGGCCAGTTACCTGGCCCCACCGGTCTCCTGTCTACCATTTGGTTGACACGTGGAAGCAAATCAGTGGTTAGTTGAATGTGACATTATTTTCTGGTTAGAACAAATTGCTATCGGAATCACGTGTCACTACGTGTGCTGCTCAATTATTGTATGATTGTGTTGCATCCATGGGGATGTAGGCGCCGCAATTTTCGGAATGTGTTGCACCTAAAGTTTTCTTTCTAAATTGAAACAGATAACTGTTCTGGCATGATAGGTTCAAGTTTGTAGTGACCGTATACCCAGGTCCACAGCTCAAGTGGCAGACTGAGTGAAGATAGCCTCGTTTCAACACACTGAGGTCATGGTATCGAGTCCCATAGTGGGGGTGGCTAACATTGTAATGTGACTAAGAGGGCTGGGTGGTGTACTAACAATGGAGCGTGTGAACTACCCCATTAAAAAAAAGAAACAAAGTTTGTAGTGACCTTTTGATCACATGGTCCGATGGAATCCACGGGTGGGAACCCTAACTGTGAGGCCCACTGTGATGTATGTGACTACATCCATACCGTCCATCCATATTGAAAACTCATTTTAGGGCATGATCCAAAAAATAAAGCAGTTTCAAATCCTAGATGGACCATAGTATGGGAAACTATGGTGATTGACCATTAAAAACTTCTTGCGGGGCACAAAAGGTTTGGATCAAGATGATATTTGTGTGGCCTTGACATTCGTAATGATCACTTCGTTATCTATGAGCTACAAAGGAATATGTCTTAACATTAAAAAAGTTAGAAGAAAAACTTATAGGCTACGTAGATGCTTTAGTGTATGGTGACTCTTTCCATGACGGAGGCATTCAAGGAAAGTGTTTGATTGAGAGGCATGATGAATGAATTGGAGCTTCAGCAAGAGGTCGTGCCAGTTAATTATGACAACGAAAACGCAGTCAATTTGGTGAAGAATTTTTTTATCATTCTCGTACTAAACATATTAATGTTCATCATTATTTTATACAGCAGTTGCTGGAGGAAGACGGAGTTACTCTTGAGAAGATCCACACAAGCATTAATCTAGCAAACATGCTTACGAAGGTGGTACCTACAGAGATGGAGTGTAAACGAGATGGAGGCAAGTGAAGTTATGATGGAGATGAATAAAGATGGATGAAGTACCTTGAAGTAGTGATGGATCGATGCAAGATTGAAGGTTTGGTGGAGATTGTTGAAAGGAGCCTTAAATCATAAAATCAGGGGGTCATCGATCGATCGATTACTATGGTCAATTGATCGAAAATACCTCACATGAGATAGTTTAGTCTCTGAACACTTTTGAACCAATTTGGTCGATCGACCATTAGGGCTCGATCGATTGAAATTGGCTGGATTTATTCACAAACTCACTGGACAGTTTTTGGGCATGTTTGATCAACCGAACATGAGGCATCAAGCGATTGAGGGATCATCGATCGTTGTCGATCAATCAATCGACTGATGGTGCTCGTTGTTTTGCATAAGTACATGGTTTTGTTTCTAGTTCCGGGTGTAACAATATATATGCGGTTGTAATGCAGGATTAGGGTATTCGAGGGAGTTCTAAAACATTTATACAGTTTGTGAGAAAGAGGTTAGTATTTCTCATCATTGTAAGTTCGGATTTCCATCTCTTATAATTCGTTTCATAGTGGATTGTTGTCACTTTGTGCTGTGGTTTTTTCCATAATGATTTTCCACATAAAATCTATGTTCTCTGGTTTCTTTGCTTGCGTTTATCTATTGCGCATTTGATTGAACTATGTGATTGCTTTCGCGACGGCCCAACAGACCCGTGATCCAACTAGACATAAATACATGTCGTTATTTTCAACTTGACCCAACATGACCCAAATTTGCTCAACCTGAGCCTAGCCAATTTGAAATCGGGTTGGAGTTTTCCAACCCCAACCCAACATGTTGACATTGACAATTTGGTTTACCCGAACCAAACTTGCAGCCCTATGCCAAACTAGACTAGACTCAATCAACTTAGATGAGTTGCATCCAACTCAGAATCAATCCATGGTCCAGAGGTATTCTAACCTGTCAGAGTTATTACCACTTAAGTATTTTATGGTGAAGAGATTGCATGATCTTATCACGACCTTCATGAGCTATTAAATTATGGGTGGATGGACAAACCTTGATCGGCTTAGTCTTTCTTTTTTTCATACCACTAGGGGATGGTGATAATGCAAAAATCGCAGCTGGATTATTTAAATCATTGAACAGAAATGCTTCTTTGGATTCGTAAGCATTCCATGGTGGGGCCAATTGAATGAACGATGGATGTTCTGAGTTGATGATTTGAACTTATTTTCTTTCTCTACTAATGTTCTATTCTTCATTTTTCATGCTATTGATTGCATGGTGAGGATCATTTGATGGGCGTGACAGTTTGCACCATGGCCCGTTCTAATGGTACGAATGGGTGGTATGGTTTGAATAAAAATGATTGTCTACCAATCAGAAATGATCTATCAAAACATAATACCCATGAAATGATTTTAGAGCTAACTGATGGTCCTGATTAGTCATTTGAATGAGGAAGTGTCCTAATTGGAATCTACTCCATGTAACCTTTTCCCACACATGGAAATGATACTATGGGGCCGATCGCGACTTAGATTAGACCTTGGAACCAGCAATGTGGTTGATGTGGTGCAAGAGCGCTGGTCCAACAAGGCGGGTCTTGTGCAACAAAATGTCACATGCAAAGTGTTATGCCTAACGGCCATTTCGTTAGGATCTCAGTGCCTCTCTCATATGATTCTCTCTCTCTCTCTCTCTCTCTCTCTCTCTCTCTCTCTCCAGATCTTCCTCACTTAGCCTCTGATCTCTCCCTCCTATTCTCCTCCCTCCCTCTCTCTCTTCCTCTCTCCCTCCCGCCCTCTCTCTCTCTCTCTCTCTCTCTCTCTCTCTCTCCTCACAATTCCTCTCCCTCCCTCGCGGTCTCCTTCTCTCTCTATCTAAGTGGTGGCAGTGGGTGACGGTTGGGAGTTGCAGCGAGAATAGCAACAACTTCGGTTTCGAAATTTTTATAGTAATTTTCTTGACTCAGTTTTTTAATTTCATATTAAAATTTTTGTTCTTAATCGAGAACCCTCATTGTGCCATGTGGATTTTCGCGAATTTGGGGATTTTTTCGTATTTAGATTTCTTTTCTAACTAAATCCGTAAACATTCTATTGGGGTTCCTAATAAAGATTTGATATTAGGCATATTAATGCCTAATTAATAATTACTCACTCTAATCAGATTCATCATTTGAATTGTGTTTGGATTTTTTTCACCATTGTAGCAGGATTTGATTGAATATAAGAAATTCTTCCTCAACAACCAATAGCCTGAATTTATTTGGATTGTGTTTGGGTCATTTGATTATCAATGGGGATGTTTGGGTGCTAACTGAATTATAACAATTGAATCTAGCAACCAATAGCCTGAAATCTTTTTTCGATTTTAATAAACAAAGATGGATCTCCATTTGCCTTTTTATCCTTCACTATATGACGCAAATTTCTAAAATCCATTATGTTTTGTCCTAAAATAATTAACACTCAACTATGAAATGGTTTTTCTTTTTTTAGATTCCCTTGTGCAGTCTAGTATCGCTACTGAAGCCAGTCACTTAAAAATTCATTAATGAAACTAATATCTTTGCTAGGTCATTGTTTTGAGAAAAAAAAAAAATGAAGAATGCTAAATGACTTTGTAGTTTTGAAGACTTCCACTTTGGTCACCTCTGTGTATTATTTGTTAGAAACAAGTTACAATCAAAATATGTACTATAAAGTTAAAATGGCTAGTGCTTTTTTAGAAAAAAAAAAAAGAAAAAGAGAGAGAGGAAGATTCAATTTATCAATGAATTCATTAAATTAGTTGAATTCGGCTCCTTCAAGGTGCAAGGAGCTTACATCTAAGAAATAAACTCCACTCCCTCTTTCTTACTCTGTTAGAAACATACAATCAGTAAAATCAACCCCATTTAACACAATGAATGCTATGGTTTGCTTAGCAATCCACTTATTAGCGGAAGGTTATTTGCTAGCATTTTTCTGACTCATCATATTTTTGTACTGCACTTCTGTGAAATTAATTGAGTGTGAACTCTTGAGATTTTTTTTTAGAGTTTTTGCCATAGAGATACCTATCGTTTAGGCTATAGACGGATCAGTACCTACTTTTAGACTTATTCCAAATCAGTACTTAAGGTTTACAATATACGGACATCTTACTACTTTGTTGACATTGACTGATGGAGGGGTAACGTAGACATCCATTTGTCACAAAAAGACGCATTTATCCCTACTTATATACAAAGGCGATTTTGCGACTATGATTTTCGGCCTAACACACATCCAGATTAAATAATTGCAGGCTTGAGTAAGTGATGGTCCTGATTAGTCATTTGAATGGGGAAGTGTCCTAATTGGAATCTACTCCATGAAACCTTTTCCCACACATGGAAATGATACTATGGAGCTGATCGCGACTTAGTTTAGACCTCGGAACCAGCAATGCGGTTGATGTGGTGCAAGAGAATTGGTCCAACAAGGCGGGTCTTGTGCGTGAAAATGTCACATGCAAAAGTGTTATGCCTAACGGCCATTTCGTTAGGATCTCAGTGCCTCTCTCAAATGATTGTTTCTCTCTCTCTCTCTCTCTCTCTCTCTCTCTCTCACACACACACACACACACACAATTCCTCTCCCTCCCTCGCGGTCTCCTTCTCTCTCTCTAGCGGTGGCAGTGGGGTGACGTTGGGAGTTGCAACGAGAATAGCAACAACTTCGGTTTCAAAATTTTATAAGTATTTTCTTTGACTCAGTTTTTTAATTTCATATTAAATTTTTTGTTCTTAATCGAGAACCCTAATTGTGCCATTGTGGATTTTCGTGAATTTGGGGATTTTTCGTATTTTAGATTTCTTTTCTAACTAAAATCCCTAAACATTCCTATTTGGGGTTCCTAATTAAAGATTTGATATTAGGACATATTAATGCCTAATTAATAATTACTCACTCCAATCAGATTCTTCATTTTGAATTGTGTTTGGATTTTTTCACCATTATAGCAGGATTTGATTGAATATAAGAAATTCTTTCCTCAACAACCAATAGCCTGGATTTTTTTGGATTGTGTTTGGGTCATTTGATTATCAATGGGGATGTTTGGGTGCTAACTGAATTATAACAATTGAATCCAGCAACCAATAGCCTGAAATCTTTTTTCTATTTTAATAAACAAAGATGGATCTCCATTTGCCTTTTTATCCTTCACTATATGACGCCAATTTCTAAAATCTATTGTGTTTTGTCCTAAAATAATTAACAGTCAACTATGAAATGGTTTTTTTTTTTTTTTAGATTCCCATGTTAAGTCTGGTATCACTACTGAAGCCAGTCACTTAAAAATTCATTATTGAGACTAATATCTTTGCTAGGTCATTGTTTTGAGAAAAAAAAAAATGAAGAATGCCAAATGACTTTGTAGTTTTTAAGACTTGCACTTTGGTCACCTCTGTGTATTATTTGTTAGAAACAAGTTACAATCAAAATATGTACTGTAAAGTTAAAATGGCTAGTGCTTTTTTAGAAAAAGAAAAAGAAAAAGAGAGAGAGGAAGATTCAATTTATCAATGAATTCATTAAATTAGTTGAATTCGGCTCCTTCAAGGTGCAAGGAGCTTAGATCTAAGAAATAAACTCCACTCCCTCTTTCTTACTCTGTTAGAAACATACAATCGGTAAAATCAACCCCATTTAACACAATGAATGTTATGGTTTGCTTAGCAATCCACTTATTAGCGGAAGGTTATTCGCTAGCATTTTTCTGACTCATCATATTTTTGTACTGTACTTCTGTGAAATTAATTGAGTGCGAACTCTTGAGATTATTTTTAGAGTTTTTGCCATAGAGATACCTATCGTTTAGGCTATAAACAGATCAGTACCTACTTTTAGACTTATTCCAAATCAGTACTTAAGGTTTGTAATATACGGACATCTTACTACTTTGTTGACATTGACTGACGGAGGGGTAACGTAGACATCCATTTTGTCACAAAAAGACGCATTTATCCCTACTTACAAACAAAGGCGATTTTGCGACTATGATTTTCAGCCTAACACACATCCAGATTAAATAATTGCAGGCTTGAGTAAGTGATGGTCCTGATTAGTCATTTGAATGAGGAAGTGTCCTAATTGGAATCTACTCCATGTAACCTTTTCCCACACATGGAAATGATACTATGGAGCCGATCGCGACTTAGTTTAGACCCCGAAACCAGCAATGTGGTTGATGTGGTGCAAGAGCGTTGGTCTAACAAGGCGGGTCTTGTGCGAGAAAATATCACATGCAAAAGTGTTATGCCTAACGGCCGTTTCGTTAGGATCTCAGTGCCTCTCTTATATGATTGTCTCTCTCTCTCTCTCTCTCTCCAGATCTTCCTCACTTAGCCTCTTGATCTCTCCCCTCCCTCTCTCTCTCTCTCTCTCTCTCTCTCTCTCACAATTCCTCTCCCTCCCTCGCGGTCTCCTTCTCTCTCTCTCTAGCGGTGGCAGTGGGGTGACGTTGGGAGTTGCAGCGAGAATAGCAACAACTTCGGTTTCGAAATTTTTATAAGTATTTTCTTTGACTCAGTTTTTAATTTCATATTAAATTTTTTGTTCTTAATCGAGAACCCTAATTGTACCATTGTAGATTTTCGTGAATTTGGGGATTTTTCGTATTTTAGATTTCTTTTCTAACTAAAATCCCTAAACATTCCTATTTGGGGTTCCTAATTAAAGATTTGATATTAGGACATATTAATGCCTAATTAATAATTACTCACTCCAATCAGATTCTTCATTTTGAATTATGTTTGGATTTTTTTCACCATTGTAGCAGGATTTGATTGAATATAAGAAATTCTTTCCTCAACAACCAATAGCCTAAATTTATTTGGATTGTGTTTGGGTCATTTGATTATCAATGGGGATGTTTGGGTGCTAACTGAATTATAACAATTGAATCTAGCAACCAATAGCCTGAAATCTTTTTTCTATTTTAATAAACAAAGATGGATCTCCATTTGCCTTTTATCCTTCACTATATGACGCCAATTTCTAAAATCTATTGTGTTTTGTCCTAAAATAATTAACAGTCAACTATGAAATGGTTTTTTTTTTTTTTTAGATTCCCATGTTAAGTCTGGTATCACTACTGAAACCAGTCACTTAAAAATTCATTATTGAGACTAATATCTTTGCTAGGTCATTGTTTTGAGAAAAAAAAATGAAGAATGCCAAATGACTTTGTAGTTTTGAAGACTTGCACTTTGGTCACCTCTGTGTATTATTTGTTAGAAACAAGTTACAATCAAAATATGTACGGTAAAGTTAAAATGGCTAGTGCTTTTTTAGAAAAAGAAAAAGAAAAAGAGAGAGAGGAAGATTCAATTTATCAATGAATTCATTAAATTAGTTGAATTCGGCTCCTTCAAGGTGCAAGGAGCTTAGATCTAAGAAATAAACTCCACTCCCTCTTTCTTACTCTGTTCGAAACATACAATCGGTAAAATCAACCCCATTTAACACAATGAATGTTATGGTTTGCTTAGCAATCCACTTATTAGCGGAAGGTTATTCGCTAGCATTTTTCTGACTCATCATATTTTTGTACTGCACTTCTGTGAAATTAATTGAGTGCGAACTCTTGAGATTTTTTTTTAGAGTTTTTGCCATAGAGATACCTATCGTTTAGGCTATAGACGGATCAGTACCTACTTTTAGACTTATTCCAAATCAGTACTTAAGGTTTGTAATATACGGACATCTTACTACTTTGCTGACATTGACTGACGGAGGGGTAATGTAGACATCCATTTTGTCATAAAAAGACACATTTATCCCTACTTATATATAAAGGCGATTTTGCGACTATGATTTTTGGTCTAACACACATCCAGATTAAATAATTGCAGGCTTGAGTAAGTGATGGTCCTGATTAGTCATTTGAATGAGGAAGTGTCCTAATTGGAATCTACTCCATGTAACCTTTTCCCACACATGGAAATGATACTATGGAGCCGATCGCGACTTAGTTTAGACCCCGGAACCAGCAATGTGGTTGATGTGGTGCAAGAGCGTTGGTCCAACAAGGCGGGTCTTGTGCGAAAAAATGTCACATGCAAAAGTGTTATGCCTAACGGCCGTTTCGTTAGGATCTTAGTGCCTCTCTCATATGATTGTTTCTCTCTCTCTCTCTCTCTCTCTCTCTCTCTCTAGATCTTCCTCACTTAGCCTCTTGATCTCTCCCCTCCCTCTCTCTCTCTCTCTCTCTCTCTCTCACAATTCCTCTCCCTCCCTCGCGGTCTCCTTCTCTCTCTTTCTAGCAGTGGCAGTGGGGTGACGTTGGGAGTTGCAGCGAGAATATCAACAACTTCGGTTTCGAAATTTTTATAAGTATTTTGTTTGACTCAGTTTTTTAATTTCAGATCAAATTTTTTGTTCTTATTCGAGAACCCTAATTGTGCCATTGTGGATTTTCATGAATTTGGGGATTTTTCATATTTTAGATTTCTTTTCTAACTAAAATCCCTAAACATTCCTATTTGGGGTTCCTAATTAAAGATTTGATATTAGGACATATTAATGCCTAATTAATAATTACTCACTCCAATCAGATTCATCATTTTGAATTGTGTTTGGATTTTTTTCACCATTGTAGCAGGATTTGATTGAATATAAGAAATTCTTTCCTCAACAACCAATAGCCTGAATTTATTTGGATTGTGTTTGGGTCATTTGATTATCAATGGGGATGTTTGGGTGCTAACTGAATTATAACAATTGAATCTAGCAACCAATAGCCTGAAATCTTTTTTCTATTTTAATAAACAAAGATGGATCTCCATTTGCCTTTGTCCTTCACTATATGATGCCAATTTCTAAAATCTATTATGTTTTGTCCTAAAATAATTGACACTCAACTATGAAATGGTTTTTTTTTTTTTCAGATTCCCTTATTAAGTCTGGTATCACTACTGAAGCCAATCACTTAAAAATTCATTAATGAGACTAATATCTTTGCTAGGTCATTGTTTTGAGGAAAAAATGAAGATTGCTAAATGACTTTGTAGTTTTGAAGACTTGCACTTTGGTCACCTCTGTGTATTATTTGTTAGAAACAAGTTACAATCAAAATATGTACTGTAAAGTTAAAATGGCTAGTGCTTTTTTAGAAAAAAGAAAAAGAAAAAGAGAGAGTGGAAGATTCAATTTATCAATGAATTCATTAAATTAGTTGAATTCGGCTCCTTCAAGGTGCAAGGAGCTTACATCTAAGAAATAAACTCCACTCCCTCTTTCTTACTCTGTTAGAAACATACAATCGGTAAAATCAACCCAATTTAACACAATGAATGTTATGGTTTGCTTAGCAATCCACTTATTAGCGGAAGGTTATTCGCTAGCATTTTTCTGACTCATCATATTTTTGTACTGCACTTTTGTGAAATTAATTGAGTGCGAACTCTTGAGATTATTTTTTAGAGTTTTTGCCATAGAGATACCTATCGTTTAGGCTATAGACAGATCAGTACCTACTTTTAGACTTATTCCAAATCAGTACTTAAGGTTTGTAATATATGGACATCTTAAAAGAAAAAATGTGGGCCCTACTTGATTAAAAAAGAAAAAATTAAAAAGAAGTAAAAAAACGGGGGGGGGGGGGGGGGGGGGGGGGGGGGGGGGGTGGGTTGGCACCATGATTTATGTGTTTCATCCATTGTCCATCTATTTTGTCATATCATTGTCGGATCCGAGTCTTAAGTGGAACACACCACATGGACGGTGGGGTCAAGTTGCTGCCCTTTTTGGCAGCTGTCTGATAGGCCCTCGTGGGCCCCACCATGATGTATATGTTAGATCCACGCAGTTCATCTCTTTCTCCAGTTTATTTATTTTAGGTCATGGGTCTGAAAATGAAGAAGATCAAGATTTCAAATGGGCCATACCAACGAGAATAATTTCCACCATTGAAACCTTCTTAGGCCCACTGTGATTGTTTATGCTGTTTATTATGTCCAAACCAAATCTCTTTGGGTAGGCCATGAGCTGGCCAATTCGATGGACGGATTAGATTTTTCATGTTGACCCCACCTTGCTAGGAAAGCACAATAATAATAATAAAAGGAGTCGTTAGAACAGACAGCATCCAGAGGACGCCGCTGCCAGCGGACGCCCTTATTGGGCATGATTAGGGGACCCACCATGATGTTTATGTTTTATCCACACCGTGTGGACCCATTGCATGACAAGTAGGGCCAGCTCGTGGGGCACACCTCATGGATGGATTGGATCCAGCATTCCTACGATTAAACAATTCTAACCATCTAATAAAAATACAATTTCCTCAAGAAGCTAAATCCATTATGGAATAAGAGTATAACAAGAAAAATAGCAAAAACTTTGTCCCCAACAAGTGTCTAAGAAAGTGTACAAAAACAGCATATACTTTATCCCCACAAAACTTTCCATATATCTTTCGCGTCCTTCAACTTCTGAAATCCACGGTAATTGCAACAATTGAAGCCTACAACCTGTAGATGAGCATCGTCCCAATTACAATAAAGACCCGAACTTCTACCAACAAACACCACCTAAAACTGCTCCCAATTACGGTTTAGATTGATATTAGCATAGTTGAACATGTATCAGTTTAGACTTGCATAGAATGAAAGAAAAAAAAAAGAACTCAATTTAGATTGATATCAAACATAACCGAACCTGTATCAGTTTAGGTTGATAGGTTCTTTGCACGAACATCGATTGTGTTCGAGGCCATGATAGTGACTACACTTCACCATCTGTGATGAAGACGATCGGGACTCATCTTGACTTTGAATCCTCAGTTTCCTCGGATGACCAGGAGGGCGACGAGTAATAGGAGGAAGCACAACATCGTCAACCTCTGGCCATTGTTTGTGGTCTCCCATCGCATGGATAGGTTGCTCATAAAGTTTTTTTTAAGAAATCAACCGTGTTAAATGGTGAACAGAACTCTTCGAATATGCCCACGATGGCCCAAACTGCTGCAATCGCATGCTTACACGGCATACCTATAACCTAAAATCGACGGCATGTGCATGTCTTATTCCTCAGATTTACTACCTCTGTGCCCTCTGATAAGTAATTGACCTTTGATTCTTCTGAGGTCGCTAGTTTGACATGGCAGTCACTTGCCAAAACAAATAGTAGCTTTAACCTTTTCATTGCATTCAGAACAAGATATGTATTCCATTTATTGTCATAGCCCTTCGTATTGCAAAAGTGTTCATGATTTTTGATCTGGTTAGATTCATAGCTTCGACAACGGGCTTCGATCCAACTTCGAATATGTAGTTATTAAAGCTTTCTGATATGTTGTTTGTAACGTGGTCCACATGTGACGCATCAAGGAAAAATGCCCTAGACCAATATTGTGGAGCAATCTTCGAAATCCATTGATGGGTATTCACAGATTCTTTCTTCATTTCTTCCATAGATTGAGCAAAATCGTACATCGTAAATGCTTGTTATGCCCTCCAAATTCTATCTTTAAAAAACTTGCTTTTGAATTGTTTTTTAAAGTTCTGATAGATGTGACGAACGTAGAATCTATGATGTGCATCCGAAAATACAGTGTCTACGACTTCGATCAAGCCTTTCTGCCTGTCCGACATAATCACAAGATTCCTTGGCATGCCAATGCCATCATGTAATGCGCTCAAAAACCACTTCCAACTATCTGTATTCTCCCCTTCTACCATAGCTATAGATAAGGGGAAAATACAATTGTTGCCATCGATTGCCATGACAGACAAGAACACACCCTTGTTTTTGGTTTTTATATGGCAGCCATCAAGACCGAAAAAAGGCCTAGCCGCAGCAAGGAAACCTCTAATACATCCTCCAAAGCACATGAACATCCATTTAAAATGACGATCTTCGGCACTTTCTACGTTTAACCTGATAATGCTGCCAGGATTTTCCGATAGTAATGCATGACAATACCTTGGAACCATTCTAAATGAATCCTCATGCGAGCTAATGATTTTTGTTAGAACTATGTCTCTTGCACGCCAAACTTTTTTATACTTCACTTTCAATCCATATTTCCTTTGTAGTTCTTTTTGTAGGGTTTCTACCATTACTTCAAGATTGTCACGAACCGTGTTTTCTATAGTTGTAGAGATCCACATCGTAGATGCCATTCTATTTCCCCTTTCATTGACCACGCTGCATGTGTGTTCTTCCTTCAAAGTCTTGACAACAAAGTTTTTCCCATTTGATGCACACTTGCATGGATCCTCCAAGGACATTTGCCAGCCTTACATTTCGCAATGACACGCCTTTTATCGTTGAATATGAATTGAAGCTCATGCCTCATGCACACCGAGTACCGCCTAACTGCCATCCGAAATGCATCTACATCATCAAATTCCTGTCTAAGAAAAAAACTTGGTTCATCTACTGTGAAATCATGTTTCTCATCATCTTCGTCATCCGCATAAAGATCATCAGAGTCTTCATCCTCTGATGATTCATTGGAAGGGATTTCACTCATATGCAAGAAAGAAGTAATTATAAAAAAAAAAGTAAGAACGTTAGTTTGTATAAAAAGAAAATAATCAATTATCCAAATTACCTTAATGGAAATAGATAAATATGAGTATTTCTCTTATTTGATACTTCATCCAAAAATACTGGAACGTAGATGGTGATTGGTTGTTATTAGATGAAAATTGAAAGTTAGCTCTAAATACATTAGAAGCCTATTGCAAAAAAAAAAAAAAAAAAAAAACACAATAATGAAAACTTCAATAAGCACAAATTATATGAATGCCACAATTATTATTCTAAATCTATTAAATTAAATCTCACTTTCACCTGAGATCCAACGATAGAAGGGTTTTGTTAAAACATGATAACATTAGGAAACTAATGCCAATTTTTTTTTTTGGTCAGTCATGCAACGCACCCACCCAGTTAATCGCGCAACACACCCACCCGGTCAGTCATGCGACGCACCCACTGGTGCAGTTAGGAGCGGGAGTTTCACCCTGATGGGTTTCGATACCTAGACCTCTTGTTGAAACTCCACAGAGTCTACCAACGAGGTAAAGGCCTGAACCCAAACTAAACTAATGTCGATTTTGAGCATATGGTATATTGATGAATCCACGAAGGCTTGGAGTGTAGCCCATCATTGCACAAGCTCCAGTTGATAATCCAAAAGGATGACCCACCTGAATATGTGACCCTAATACAGGGAAAAAATATTAGAAAATTTAACAAAAATAATATCTAATATGACAAGATTTGAAAAGAAAGTTGTTAATAATACCAGATTAAAGTGATTGAATTGAGATAATATAAACGGATAATGTGAATGTAGATATTAAGAGTGCATGATGTTTGATGCGTGGGAATTTTTCTGTCTCTCTTAATTAACTTGTGGTTGAACAGATTCAATTCGAGGTCTTTTCTTCCCAGCTTTATCTAATGGATTTTTAAACGCACGACGACTGCCTCCAACTTTAGGCTTTGCTTTAAACTCAGTTATAGTTTGTGAACCTAGACTATTAACAAAAGTAATATCTTTTATTGTTGACGCAGGGCATACGTTTTCAATATCCACACTTTCAATTAGCTCAATGCATGCATGTTTAGTACATACACTTCCAAACAGTTCAAAATGCGCACAATTAGTATCTAAACTTTCAGTAGGCTCATCATGTCCATTTTCCACTTCAGGCGGCTTTGCTAACTGTTTCTTAATATTTTTCATATATTCCATCACTTCATCTTGAAATTTATTTACATATTTATCAACAAATTTAAACACCTCGTCATGTTCCCCGACCATTGTTGCAATTTTAAGAAGTTTGCGACATAAATAATTGTATCACTTACTTGAAGCAATATTACAATCATCATGTATTATTAACCTAGTATGATTTCTAGCAAAACCTAACTTTGCATCTTGTTGCCATCACTCTATAATATAACAAGGAGGAAGTGCTTTTACATTATAATAATCTAAAACTTTCAATGTATGACTATATAAGATTCCCACAAACACAAACTTCTTATAGCTACATGTCACCGTACCATCTAAAGAGTTGAATCTAACAATACGTCATTTATCTTTATCATTATGAGTAACTCGAAACTATGTAACCATGCCAAATTCACCACACTTAAAAATTGAATGACTAAGAAATTTATTATATTCATCTCGAAACAACCCAAACACTTTCAGAGTATAAACCTTTGTCGCTTCCGTCAACATCGCCACATTAACAAACATTACCGGAGTACTTTGCCTCATTTTAAAATCAACTACGGATTCCTCATATCAACGATCATCCAGTATCCGTTCATATTGAGTGAAGAAACGTAAGAGATATTTGTGCTTAGAGTTAAGATATTTTTTCAAAAAACTATTTATACTCTCACTCCATTTTGTGCTTTTCATGTCACCACATAATGTGTTCTTCCATAATCCAAAGTCAATTTTTCCCTTTATTTAAACAGATCTTGTAACCACTGGTTATGCGTTAAATCATACTTCTTGAGCATTTCATTCCATGCAGTTAAAAACTCTTCCTCCTCATAATCATATATGCACATACTAAAATTATGTTTAAAACTTTTTTAGGTATTAAATAAATGGCCGAGGTGCTTAACATCATTTTGGAAAATATGCCAGATACATAAACAGTGATATGTTTCTGGCATCATTGAAGCTATTGCATTAGCCATTGTAGCATCTTGGTCTATTAGTAGTGTATTTGGTTGTTTTCCAAACATCGCACTTAAAAACGTTTCAAACAACCACTTGAAAGATTTAATAATTTCATCATACAATAAAGCCACACCAAATATTATAGTTTTCTTATGATGATTTACCATAATAAATGGGCAAATGATCGCCCGTAATTATTTGCTTTGTATCTAGTGTCAAAGTGTTGAGCTCTTAATTGTGCATATTCTAACCCTAATTCATCACTCATTATGCATGGATTTTATGTTTAAATACTATTCTAATGTATGGCTTTATGATTGTAGGAATGAGAGAGAGTTCACTCGATCAATAGCTAAAAAAAGCACATTTAGGAACCTTGGATGAAGACCTAAGGTGGGCTAAAGAATCATGAAGAAAGAAGGAAAGTATGAAAAGGAGCCCCATAAGGTGGTCCGACCAGTCAAAACCGGTCGGCCAAACAGGCCCCGACCGGTCTTGACCGGTCGTCCAGTTGCTCTCCCCTCTCTTAAAGCTGTTGAAGCAAGGACACATGAGCTAGACCGGTCGGCCAGCCCTGTCCGACCGGTCTTGACCAGTTGGCCATGCAATTTTAGAGTTCCAGATTTCAGACAGCAGGCTATTCTCGTTTTTGGATTTTTGGCACCATTTTCTGAAGCCATCTTGATGATACTTGAAAATCCAACACATCCATGTCGAAGAAGAGCTCAACGCCAAAATAACTCAAGTGGTTTTGTGTCGATCGGAGCTACGGATTGACCGTGGTGGCCAAAACAATACGAACCATCCAGAAAGTTTCAGATTCCGCCTACTCCACTCTGGGCCAGTCCAGGTGACCCATCATTGATGATATGAAGAATCTACTTTGATCATCTTCTAGACCACATTCATATATGAATAACCACAAAGTTTCAGATCAAAAGGATGTGTGGTTTGATTGTACCAGTTGAAGAAAGATGGACCATCCAGAAAGATCCAACTGCGCAGATTTTATAAAAGGCCTGAGTGTTCTAACTTTCGCACATAATTCTAGAATTTTTTGGACAATATAATCCATATATCATGTAGAGGAGGAAGTTTTCTACTAATGTTCAAAATTTAAGATCAATCCGACATCTGCGTACTTCGGAGCGTTGAAAGCAAGATAACTTGTTCTGAAGGTACCCGAATTGTGTGATTTTGAGAGGCGGTCGCTGATCTGATTGGTGGGCCCATTCAGAAGATAATTTTGAAAATCTAAATCATCTATGAGGAAGATCACATTACAAGGAAGCTACAAATCAAATTTAAAGGCAATCCAACCATTGGTTAAGCCGTACGAAGCGAAACAAAATCTATTATGTTGTGGTACTCTTGTTGTATTATAAAAGGAGGTGCTCTCTTCTATTCCAAAGCAACCAAGGACGTGGGGAGCAAGGAGTTCAAGTCATAGGAGGCTTCCTAGCCTCCTCCAGCTAGTTTTTTCTTCCTTTTTTTAGTTCTAGTTCTAGTTTTTAATATGCTTTTCATTAGCTAATCTCTTAGCTAGAGCTAAGAGGTGAACCTTATAGTTTTCTTAGATTGTTTAATTCATTTTATTGGTTTCAAGTTGGATTTATTAAAGAGTAATGGTTTTTAGAAGTTTGAATAAAGTTCTAAGTAGTTTTTCTTAATCTTATGATGGCTCATGGATGTTTGGAAGAATTGCTTTAATTCTTAATTGTTTTGCATGACTCTAGACCTGTATGCTTCGAGGAATCAGATTCAATACGCTCTAGACTTGGATTTCCATGTGGGAACTTAAACTAAAGTTCTACCTTTTGTTCTAAATTCTAAATTATGTGTTGATTGTTCATATGACTTGAATAAAGCTCAAATCATGATATAGTTAAGCTTTGTGACAGGGTTTGATGAGTATCATGGTTATGATCTTAACCTATTGGAACTAGGATTGACCTATGCAATTGAGTGTGTTCAAGTCCTAACTTGAATTAAGGGAATCATGTGTATTAGTCACACATATGACAGATTGCTTTGATAATATAACCGCTCTATCATCCGGCTAGATAGGACTTAATTTCGATTTTAGTTGAGAAAGTGAGAAACCACAGCGAATTATGCATCTAAAGAGAGCTATAAGTGGATCCTTGATGCTCTAGTTATCTTTTTATTATCAGATTTTTCTATTTCATGTTCAAAACCAATTTCACAAACCTCTTAAGATTTTAGTTATTAGGATAGTTCGAATTGTTTACTTCCTTTCCTGTGGATCGACCTCGGTCTTACCGAGATTATTACTACATCGCAGCCTTGCACTTGAGGCGAACGAATAAGTTTTTGGCGCCGTTGCCGGGGAAGAGGTTTAAACGGTTCTAATTATAGTAGCTATAGAGTAGTCTTAGTTGGGTAGGATTTTCAGTTTTTCTAGAAGTAGTTTTCTGATTTTTTCTAGATTACTAACAATTTTTTATTTTTAAGTTTTGTAGGAACTTAGTTACTGACATAGTTCTCACTTCCACGGGTAACATCTCCCCCTCTCCCTTTCTTCTTATAGTTTTTCTTCCTAGATTAGGGTAGTTTCAACTTCATATAATTTCATTATGAATGATTGGACGGGTAGATTGTCTAAATACCTTTTGGAAGAAGAGAGGTCCAACCAAATAAAAAATCATTATGATTGGAACCATTACAAGCATGAATATTTTCCTAAGACTTAATCTACTTTTAATACTTCCCCAAGTAAGACATTGCGAGATTATCGGAATAAGAACAATGTGCATAACTTTTCACCGGGTAAGACGATAGGAGAGTATCGAAAAGAGATGAATAATGTTCCACCGGTTAAGACAATGCATGATCACTTGTATGGCTACGCATATCAACAACCATCTAAAAGCCCAACATATGACATGCACGATCCAGATTGGTGGGAGCATCAAAATTTCAACTTGGAAGATGAGCCAACCATGGATGGCAATAATTATCCTCAAGAGTTTCTTACGCATGATCCGCAACCGACACGAACTCTTGAGGATACACTGCGCGAGTTTATGGAAATAACTGAGCAATGCATACAAAACCTCTCCCCATCTCAAAATCTTGAACCCGACATTGGGAACACCGAATTATTCCCCAACAATAAGGAGGATGAGGCTATCTAAGCCCAACCCTCTTCCGATTTAATGACTAAACTTTTAGGGGATATAAATCTCAGTGATCCTACCATTACCATAGATTATGGTAAATCAACTATCTCTTTTAGCTATTCTAATTTGAATGATGAAGAGATTTCAAGGACGGTTGATGAACCTGAGGAATTTACAAAATTTGAAAGTGATAGTTTGATTACCTACAATGAAGGTTTGAAGGATGATTGTGAGTCCATAATTTCTTCTTCCAAAGGGCCGAATGTTTATGAGTTGTCCTGAAGATATTCTTGCTAGAGAGATGGCTGAAGTCGATATTTTTTAGTCCTTCCACCAACAACACATGCTGGATTCTATTGTGGAAGAACTCCCTTGGATTGAAAATTCTGTTTCTTTAGATGACGGGGTGAAACAATCTGAAATTTTAAAAGATCAACCAATGCTAGATGATGTGCTTACCACTAAATCTAAAAAATTTTCTTTGGAAGACCTCCCCTCTATAGAGGAGGAATTCCTTACCCTTGAAACAGAATTTCCTCAATCATTTAGAGAGAACGAGGACCCTTCATCTAACTCTCTCGATTTCCTAGAGGAATGCATGACCCACCCCTATGATCTGGATGATGAGATGATTAAGGAGTTGGATAGTTTGTTAGACATGGTTTCGGTGCCTGAAGAACACCATTCCACTAATTTACACTCCTTACCATTGTTTGTGGAAGCACCATGCAATTCTGAATTTGTGGAGGAGACAACTCGAACTGAAAAATACTTAATGAATGTCTCTCCACCATCATGGGTTCTTCAACCCATTGAAAATTTTGATTAGGAGGACCCGTTTTTAATCAATTACAACCCAATTCAGAACTTGAGGAGATATCTTTTTGCTGCTCTTATCTCCTCCTTACATGCGTGTGGTGCATACTATGATTGGACCTTAATGAAGAAAACGCACCCATATGTACATTCAAGCAGGACTTTGGATGGTCCTCATGAGAAACCTATTGAAATTCATGAAGATCCTGCTCAAATGTGATCATGTAGTCGATCGGACTAATCAAAGGTAAGTAGGTAGGTTAGGATTTCTTTTCTACATTTAGGATTGAATAAGTCTCATTGAGACAATGGAAGATGCTAGAATTGATCTACTTGCTACCTCAGGTACTCTCGTTCTCACTCTCCTTTGTTTATGTCATTGCTCTCATGTCATGCATATTGCATATCTTATTACATTGAGGACAATGTAAGATTTTGGTTGGGGGGTGAGATTCCTTAGATGAATCTATTAGCTTTTGTGACATTTCGAGCAATTATGTAGAAAATTTTTGATTTTTCTAAAATTCAAAACTCTTTTGGAAAACTTTGTTTCTATGCATTCAAGATGATACGAGTATAAGAAGAGGAGATACGAAGTGAGTGATGTTGCAAAGCTTTAAACTTCTCCTAATATAATGGTTTTATATGTGAATTCCCCTATTTATGTGAGTGATAGAAAATTTGAACACTTTTACACCTAGTTCACATTACACGATTTTCATGGGTTGAAAGGATTATGTGATTTGTGATTAGCTAGACTTTGATTTAAGGTGTTGAGAAACCAAGCCAGGGTACTTTTTCCATCCTTGTCCATGGAAAAATAATGAAAGATACGGATTTCTAAAAATCTTATCTAATGAAAAAGAAAAAGGAAAAGAAAGGATGAAAATTGGGAATGATGGAAAACATGGTGGAAAATTTCGAAAAGGGCTACCTATTACTAACCGGGGGATGTTCTACCCGTAACCAAAGTCGGAAATGGGAAGTAGTGTGAAAGCCGTCTGAAGGACGGTAAGATAAATTCCTGTCATAGACTTGTTGTTGCTCTGTGCACCTTGAAATCCATAGTTTAGTTGATCTATGAAGAAGGATAAGCCCAGAAACTCATGAGATGAACTTTCACTATGCATACTAGGTTGAATTTGTTTCGAGTTCTTCTATTCATCAATCAATCAGCGAGAATTTCATATAGACACTTATTATGTTTTAAGAGTTTTAAGGTGTTCAACTTCTATCACCTAATTTTTCTGAATTTTTACACTTGTATGTCTCGGAATGGATAGAAGCATAGTTTCTGAAAGAGAGTTGGTTTTTGGATAATTGAACTTGTTTCACGCATGTTTTGGCTTGGGACTAGTAAAATGCTGGTTGGGGTATGTGTTGAGCTCTTAATGTGCATATTCTACCCCAATTCATCACTCATTGTGCATGGATTTTAAGTTTAAAGACTATTCTAATGCATGGCTTTGTGATCACAGGAATGTGAGAGAGATCACTCGATCAAAGCTAAAAGAAGAATTTAGGAACCTTGGCTGAAGACCTAAGGTGGGCCAAAGGAATTATGAAGAAAGAAGGAAAAGAAAAGAAAAAAGAAGTATGAAAGGAGCCCCACAAGGTGGTCCGACCGGTCCAAGGACCGGTCGCCACCAAACAGGCCCCCGGACCGGTCTGACTGGTTAGCCAGTTGATCTCCCCTCTCTTAAAGCTGCTGGAGCAAGGACACATGGGCTAGACGGTCAAGACCGGGCAGCCATGCAATTTTAGAGTTCCAGATTTCAGACAGCAGGCTATTCCCCTTTTTGGATTTTCAGCACCATTTTCTGGAGCCATCTTGATGATACTTGAAAATCCAACACATACATGTCGAAGAAGAGCTCGACGCCGAAATAACCCAAGTGGTTTTGTGTCAATCGGTGCTAAGGATTGACCGTGGTGGCTAAAACAATACGAACTGTCCAGAAAGTTCCAGACTCCACCTACTCCACTCTAGGCCGGTCCAGGGGTTACCCATCATTGATGATATGAAGAATCTACTTTGACTATATTCTAGACCACATCCATATATGATTAACCACAAAGTTTCAGATCAAAAGGATATGTGGTTTGATCGTACCAATTAAAGAAAGATGGACCATCCAGAAAGATCCAACTGTGCAGATTTTATTAAAGGCCTGAGTGTTCTAATTTTCGTACCTAATTCTGGAATTGTTTTGGATAATCTAATCCGTCTATCATGTAGAGGAGAAAGTTTTCTACCAATGTTCAAAATTTGGGATCAATCCGACATCTGTACACTCCGGAGCGTTGAAAGCAAGATGACTGGTTCTGAAGGTACCTGAATTGCGCGATTTTGAGAGGCGGTCGTTGATCTTATTGGTGGGCCCATTCAGAAGATAATCTTGAAAATCTAAATCATCTATGAGGAAGATCACAGTACAAGGAATCTACAAATAAAATTTGAAGGCAATCCGACCATTGATTAAGCCGTACGAAGTGAAACAAAATCTGTTATGTTGCGGTACTCTTGCTGTATTATAAAAGGAGGTGCTCTCTTCTATTCGAGTTCAAGCAAGGACGTGGGGAGCAAGGAGTTCAAGTCATAGGAGGCTTCCTAGCCTCCTCCAGCTAGTTTTCCTTTTCTTTTTTTAGTTCTAGTTCTAGTTTTTAATATGTTTTTCATTAACTAATCTCTTAGCTAGAGCTAAGAGCTGAACCTTATAGTTTTCTTAGATTGTTTAATTCGTTTTATTGGTTTCAAGTTGGATTGAATGAAGAATAATGATTTTTAGAAGTTTGAATAAAGTTCTAAGTAGTTTTTCTTAATCTTATGATGGCTCATGGATGTTTAGAAGAATTGCTTTAGTTCTTAATTGTTTTGCATGACTCTAGACCTGTATGCTCCGAGGAATCGGATTCAATACGCTCTAGACTTGGATTTCTACGTGGGAACTTAAACCAAAGTTCTACCTTTTTGTTCTAAATTTTGAATTATGTGTTGATTGTTTATATGACTTGAATGAAGCTCAAATCATGATATAGTTAAGCTTTGTGACAGGGTTTGATGAGTATCATGGTTATGATCTTAACCTATTGGAACTAGGATTGACCTATGTAATTGAGTGTGCTCAAGTCCTAACTTGAATTGAGGGAATCATGTTGATGAACAATACATATGACAGATTGATTTGATAATATAACCGCTCTATCATCCGGCTAGATAGGACTTAATTTCGATTCTAGTTGAGAAAGTGAGAAACCATAACGAATTATGCATCTAAGGAGAGCTATAAGTGGATCCTGAATGCTCTAGTTATCTTTCCATTATCAGATTTTCTATTTTATGTTCAAAACCAATTTCACAAACCTCTTTAATTCTAGTTATTAGGATAGTTGGAATTGTTTACCTCCTTCCCTGATGGATCGACCTCGGTCTTACTGAGATTATTACTACATCGCAGCCTTGCACTTGAGGCGAGCGACACAAAGCAGACCATATCCCCAAAAACACTATCGTTGATATTCACTACCCATTGCCCAAAACATT